>BMAU01016063.1:85000-182500 GCA_019973935.1 Trichonephila clavipes | reverse complement strand
CGAACAAAACATGCATCATGTATACAGGAAGGAGAATCAAGTTCAGATGAGACCAATGAAGAAAAACATGGAAATATATGGAATGGAAAGACAATGTTGGATCATTCTTTACCATAAAAGTCTATTGAACCCATTAATTTCATTGTTTTAGCTGTTGCAAATTCTTGGTTTCTGTTCAAACAAGTTAACCAAGTAAAATTCCTCCAAAAATCAAAGTGGATTGCATGACATTTAGGTTAGAGGTAGTTGGAGCATTATCAGCCTTTCCACCTACTAACAAAAGTATTTTAACTGATGATGAAGATAACAATGTTGTAATTCCACTCGTAAAAAGATCGAAGCGTTGTAATCCACCTGCTATACATGTCATGGCTTTTATCATGGCCATTTCAAGATAAAAGACTTGACATGTGTAGCCATTTTCGATGAGTTGATGACATTTCAAGACCTCGCAAGTGCAGGTTTGAAAACTCCGAAAGCAATTCAAAATCATGTAAAAAATGCAACGGTTATTTATTCTTGTCAAAAACAAAACTAAATATTTTTACAGTAAATAAATAATGAATTAATAAAAGAGTTAATTATACATCAATAATTTCCTTATTTCCAACAATTTTAGTTGAATTAAGATTGTTTCTTCTATCAACTTAGAGCTGAAAATGTATAACCCTTAACTCGTGACCTGCTTCACGAATAACGCCCAACCCGTACAATCGTGCGGGTTACGTCTACGTTCTAGGGAGGGGGAGGCGAAATTTTTTTTATTATTTTTCCCAGTGTTATTGGGGTCCATATAGTATTAATAACCCGAAGAATTTAATATTCAAAGATAAAAATAATTCGGGTCTGAAAGTGATGTAATCCATTTTTTGATAGTCTGTTGAAATGCATTGTCAACTTGTCATTTGTGTTTTGTATCCTTGTATATTTAGTTCTGAGCAAAAAGGTTCATTATAATAAAATTCCTCCCGAAATCGAAGTGTATCTCTTAATATTTAAGTTAGAGAGTTAGAGATATTAGAAGAGTTAGTAGCCTCTCCACCCAGTAACAAAGGAATTTTAACGGATGATGAAGATAACATTGTTGTAATTCCCCATGCAAAAAAGATCGAAGTGCTATAATCCACATACTATACATGCCATGCCTTTTATCTTGGCCATTCCAGGATAAAAGGCATGACTTGTATAGCCATTGTCGATGTGTTGATGACATTTCAATGCCTCGCAAGTACAGATTTGGAAATTACGAAAACAGTTCGAAAACATATAGTAAAAAATGCAATGTTTATTAACACTTGTCAAAAACAAGCCATATTTTAAAGATTTTCACAGAATATAAATAATGAGTTAATAAAAAAGAATTAATTATATACATCAATAATTTTCTTTTTTGTAACAATTTTAATTAAAATAAAATTGTTTCTTCTATAAGCTTAGTTATAACTCGTAAAATTTCATAGGTGACCTGTTTCACATATAAAGCCCAACCCGCACGATCATGCAGCTACCGTCTACATTGCAAGGAAAGGGGGGGAGTGGGACTTTTTTTAAAATTATTTTTTCCAGTGTTATTCGGGTCAATATAGTATTAATAGCCAAAAGAATTTAATATTTAAACATAAAATTAATACGGGTCGTAAAGGGATATAGTTGCTCTTGACGTGAATCACATTATTATAGAATCTTAATAATTTTTATGCCAGAAGTGAATGTTATTTATCTAGAGAAATAAATTCATTTATATTCAAAAGTAAAATTCAAAATGCATATTTAAGCGAAATCCTTATTTCATTTGAAATTTAATCTACTTCAGCATGGCTATAATTCACCTGTGGTTTTTGCAGTAAACATTTCCTTTAAAGACAATCCTTTTTAAATCAAAGCACAAAGGTTTTATTGAATTAATTGAATCATAAACATACGTGTATTGCCGCGCGTATTGCGATTTTACCATCTTAAACTATCTTGTATTTGTTTATGTAAGTCTGAAAACTTTTGATCACCTTACAGAGGAAATATAATTTGTAAAGTAAAAGTTTTATATTGAGGGAAATGAAGTACTGCTGAAGTGTAATAAAAATTATTCTTTCAGACTACATCATGGCTTAAGAAATTTTGTGTGTGTGTGTGCTTACAGTTAATTACTGTCCAGAAAGACTAACAGCAGATTGCCTTGAGAAGTTTGAGTTTTCAAAATGCATAGAATTGGCAATGAGAATTATACTGTACCCCTTTCTTCTAGCAATATATATGTAGAGACTATACTAGAACTTCACACATATCTAAAATGATGGTCCTAGAGTTCAGATAAAACGGTTTACATTAAAATAAACAGAAAATGTGTGTGTACGTGTAAATCCTTCTCGCATTGGTAGTAACCAGTAGATCAGTAATTTCAAATCAAAGTTACAGACAAACTGAACCACATTCATGTGGTTCGTGCAGTTCTCTTCTCGAACTATCTTTCAACAGGGAATTGAAGCGGATAAAATTGCTGACCCTGGTTAAGCAAATAGTCCACTTCAACAAATGATACTACTGACCTTGGCAGGGTAACTCATTGGCTACCATATATATGTATAAGATTAATTATTTTGACATAAGTATTATATAGAAAATCTTCCCCTTATACTTTGAGATATTCGGTAAATCAATAATTTTGTTGCATATTTATGCCTTTAATTCTTGTAATGGCCTCATTTATTTTCATGCTTCGGGTCAAAATTAAAGTCTTATAAAAATGCAATCCTCTGAGATAGTCAAAACTTTTTCGTATTGCTCACATCAATTATAATATAATAATAATATATAATATATTATATAATATATTGTATAATATATTATATAATACACATAATATAATATAATATATATATATTACGTTGGGGTAAAAGAAATCCATTATTTTTTCGGTAGACGACTGTAGTGTCGGTATCTCGTGAAGTATCGATCAAACAATTAATTTCAATTTTATGCTCGTTGTCAAGGTGACATTTTACACCAAAGAATTATTTTGCTCTTTTTCATTTGGTCCATTCAGTTGTAAGTTACAGGGTGTTAAAAATGCAAGTCAACAAAGAGAAAATTCGGTACAGTTTACAGTTTTTCTTTGATAAAGGCGAAACTGCTAGCCAGGTGGCTGAAATTGGGAATAGTGTTTATGTGTTTATTAGTATTTTGTTACAAAAAAGTAGTAACCCCATTTGCAAAATAGGTTGTTAAAAATGATACCTTCTTAGAGTCACTCGAACAGAATTAAATGAATTTTAAAATGTAATTTACATGTTTATTCTTCGTTCATTTCATCATTAAACAATATACATATAACAAACTTACTTCGATAATTATTGATTTTATATTCCTTAAATAAATATAGTATTATCTGCATTAAAAATCATTAACAAAAAAACTACCAAGTATACTTTTCTATTTGGCAATAAATGCAGTAAGAAACTCAATTTTTGAATTGCTGAAGAATAAGTAATTTTTCATTTTTGTAACCTCTAAAAGTTACATTTGAATTAGTACATTCTCTACAGAGTTTTTTGTGAAATAAAAGAAAGATAACAAGATCACTGAGGGTTGTTGATTTTGACACACAAATTTGCCAAATTCAAATATCTCAGCTAGTGTTTGACACTAATTAATCGCCAATTGTCGAAGTTCAAAAAAATGTATTTCGCGAATTCCGACGAGATCTTATCAGTTTTATGTCTTAAGGATATAAGTGGAGAAATGATTCCAGTAGGATGCCGGACACTGAATTTCCTTCTTAAAGTCCAATTCTTATACTTAATTTTGAATCTAATTAAGTTTATTCAATTACATATGATACAGTGTTGATTTAAGTTTTAGAATCTAAGTTATTCTTATTCCCACTATTATATTTGTTCTTTATACTCATTTTTATTTAACATTCAGATCAAAAACGTCGCATCGCTAGCAAAAAGTAGAAAGAAAACAACGACTCATATTGCATTCTTCCCGAAATGTCGCTTCGCATAAAGGTTGCTATCCTCTCTATAAGTCTCTCCCGAAACGTTTTTGAGGGAAAACGGTCCGTAAGTCAAAGCAATGAGTCTCCACAGGAACCTAATGGACCTTGAAAGATCCCAAGAAAGCAAAAAAAAAGTCATAGGAAGGGGTACATTACCCTTCTCAATTACCAAAGGAACTCTTAGATGGAAAGGATCTCGTATTGCGCTTCCTTTCGTGTATTCTTTTCCTTCCAATAGACGGCAAATTCATACAGTGAAAAAAAAGAATAAAAATATGGAAGAGTTATTCGGACGTAATTAAGGTCGGAGAATTAATTAGGTAGCTTTCTGTGCGTCGAATTTTTCTTTAAGGTATCCGACTATTTGCGACAACTGCTTTTTGAAAAAATTGAGATATGGGGAATTTTTGTGATTTTTAGATTTATTTAGTATATTTGGTAGTACTTTTGGTTTGAAAACATTTAAATTTTCGTAAGTTGTGTATTATTTATAATGATGGAAGAAAAGGTTTGACTTCTACGATGCAACAAAAAAATCAGAGGATCTCATTGTCAGATAAATGAAACTTGGCAAATTGAAAAACTCATCAAGATGGCTTACACCCCAAAGAGAGATTTTACAAAAATTTGATTTAGATTTTTGTTTCTTTTTTTAACAGTTAAATTTTTAAGCAATTTTTAATAGCTCTGGTGATATGATGTCGAGTCTAACTCGGAATGCGAAACTTTATATTTCATGCAAATTTTTTAAAGGGTTGTCAAATATTATTATAAGTGTACCTAATTATTACACTATGTATTCATTATTTTGTCCTTTAGTTACAATGATTTTTAAATGGAGTTAGAATCCTTACAATAATAAATAATTTTTTAAGAAAACCATTCGCTCAAAAACCTTATTTTAGATTTGTTAATTTAGCAACAGGGGTTTTGCTTAGAATTCTATCTTACGTTGCGGTATTTTAGCAAAGCAAAATTACTCTAAAACAAATTGCTTTGATAAAAATGTTTAAAAGTTTTTAAGAATGGTTTTACATGGATTAGGTATACTAATTTGCTATCGGTATGATGCGACTTTATCCGCCTTATATTTCTGCAGTTTACTTAATTTTTTTCAAAAAAAAATATAATTTAAAGATTTGTCACCTCATAGTTGTTTATCCTTCATTTTCATGTATTATATTTTTACTTTGACCATGCGAACATTGAATATACCAGATAATTAAGCATAATATAAGAATTATACAAAACCTTTTTTCAAATACTATATTTTAAAGTGAGGTTTTTGTGAAAAATTTCGTATCAATCTTCATAGAGTGGTCTCCTTAATATCATATCTTACTTACGCACCACACATTCATCTAAATGTTTATTTCTTAAGTTCGACAGTATTTCAAAGCTCTGATGTGATGGGAAATCATTGGAGATCTGTAACTGATTCATTTATTATACTACAACCTTGAAGGATAAATGACGCTATGGCAGCTGTTGCTCGATCAGGGAGCCCTTAACGATTCCTGAACAATGATGTTATTTTTAGGATGATTCCTATTTGATATGTTTTTTTTTATTGGAGCCATATCGAGGGCTTGAATTGATCATCGTTATTATTATTATCTGAGATATCTCATACTCCATGGCATATTTGTTAGATTTCAGTGTGTTCCGATTTGTAAGTCTTCCGAATTTCATGAACCAGGAGTTCTGAGCGTTATTAGCTTTTCAACTAACTTATACACACGTTCCCTGTAAGTCTCAGCGTCTAAATATTATCTGCTAATGAAGACTTCCCTTAAAACTGAATAATTATTTCTTCACAATTATAATAAATGAAAATTAGGCACATTCACTCAATTTTTGATTTATTTTTTGGCAATGTTGACCATGAGAGACAATGCAACATTTATAATACATGCTAATATAATTTCACAATTGAGTAGAGTAGGTTTTTAAAACATCAATATTGTTTGCTTTGATATTATTTAGTGATAGTGGGATTTAACATATTTTATTATGATTATTATAATATTTAAAAATTAGCTAGAATATATCGTATTCGGAAACCGGTAGAACAGCCTCTTTTTTTTCAAGGATATGTAATTTTTCAATTCACCATTTCTGACACTTAAGAAAACCACACATTTGTCAAAGGAGCAAACTGGTATCTTATGCAGTACTTGGAAACAGAAAACATATACACTTTTGTGAGAAGGAAACTTATTTTTGCAAACGTTACTTCTATTGCCGCATATTAGATACTCAAATTCATTTCAAGGAAAAATGTTATTCATTTATTCATTTTATCACACTTTTCTGATGCTAATAATTAACATTGAAAGGCAAAAAGGAAGTTAAAAGCATTTACTAAAAAAATAATTGTTATATTACATCTGTATGTCTCCGCTTCCACAGAAAAGTATACATTTTAATTATCAATGATTAATTATACAAAATAAGAGCCAGATTTTGAGCACTTAAACTGTTAGTGATACATTAGGTCTTGGTCCCCATCATGTCGAATTTTCTCTGAAATATTAACTTAAAATATTATTATTATTTACAATAAAAAGTGAAAGTGAAAAATATGATTCCCATTTATTAAGTTTACTTTATCAATACGAAAAGATACATTTGAACGGTACGGAATATTGCTAATGCTTCGTAAACGAAAAATTTGAGATTTTCAAATTTTTTATACAAGGAATAAATATTTTAAATGTAAGAATTTTAAACTTCTTCTCTCCTGCTCTTCATATTTCAAAAATTCACACATTTTCCTAAAAAAACAACAACATTGGTTAGGAATTGGTCAAAAACTAAAACTTTGATCATTATTTGTCCGTCAAGGTTATTGCGTAATAAATGACCCAAATACAAGCTTCCAAGGTCTGTCTATGAGATTCAACCGATTTAAGAATAAACGCAGTAGTTTCTTTGAATAGTGCACAGTGCAGAAACAAGAAGCATAATAACATTTTTATCAAAATCAATACCGGGATTTACTCAAATGTTTAACTTTAAAGAAGAGTATTTAAAAATGAATTTCATAAACTACATTTAATAATAAAGGGTGATTTTTTAGAGGTATAGAACTTTAAATTGCAATAAAACAACGATGTATTATTCGATTGACATGATTTTTTTTATTCGAAAGATAATCTTGTGGCATTACATTTTAAATATAATTTCTGGCATAGGACCGCCACGGCTGGCTCGGATGTAGTCCAATCTGGACGTCCAATTTTCGATGACTTTTTCCAACATTTGTGGCCGTATATAGGCAATAACACGGCGAATGTTGTCTTCCAAATGGTCAAGCGTTTGTGGCTTATCCGCATAGACCAATGACTTTACATAGCCTCACAGAAAATAGTCTATCGGTGTTAAATCACAAGATCTTGGAGGTCAATTCACAGGTCCAAAACGGGAAATTAGGCGGTCACCAAACGTGTCTTTCAATAAATCGATTGTGGCACGAGCTGTGCGACATGTTGCGCCGTCTTACTGGAACCACAGCTCCTGGACATCATGATTGTTCAATTCAGGAATGAAAAAGTTAGTAATCATGGCTCTATAGCGATCACCATTGACTGTAACGTTGTGGCCTTCATCGTTTTTGAAGAAGGATTCCACCAGCCCATAAAGCGCACCAAACAGTCAGTTTTTCTGGATGTAACGGTGTTTCGACATACACTTGTGGATTAGCTTCACTCCAAATGCGGCAGTTTTGTTTGTTGACGTAGCCATTCAACCAGAAGTGCGCTTCATCGCTAAACAAAATTCGCTTATGAAAATCGGGAACAATGGCCATCTCGTTTTGGGCCCATTCGACGAATCTACGCCTTACTTGATGATCGTTTTGATGAATTGCCAAACCAAACTGAGAATAAATCACTTGACAGCTGTTAAATCGGTTGCCATCTTGCAAAGTAATGCCAACTTAATCTTCTATACCTGGAAAAAACACTCTTTATGTCCTCGTATAGAGTTGTCAACATCTATAATGAAATTACATTGATAACACACTTATAAAAAGAAATGTTTTTATTGAACTGTTCGCATGAAGCAGTTTTATGTAAGCTAATACATTCTAATTTTTTACTGGTTTCTAATTTCCCAGACATAACTATTAAGACAATATTATTATGTCATTAGTAAATGAAATAATCAAAAATTATGAAATTTATCTTTTTTTTCAAAACAGCATAATTGATATGCGAAAAGATTTTATTGATTTAGGACAAAGGCAACTTTTCTAGTGTATAATGATAAAAAAAGGAATTCGTTCATCATAATAAATATTCGCTTTTCTTGTACTGTAATTATGTGATACCCTCCTACCTTGGAGTACCATCTCATCCTCTACGTGACCTAGATAATGTTTGATGACCTAAGCTAGCCATAATAAAACCAATTTAACGTTATAAATTCAAATATTCAAAGACAGTCTTACGCTAGGAAGAAAATCAGGAGTGATACAACGTAACGCTAAATTCTATGTAAATTAGCGCCTGGAATTTTAACCGCTTAACTTGCAGTAACGTTATCCTGTGAATCTCAATCTGCTTTAATTTCTTTGACTCTCTAAAGCTCGTTTAATAATTACGCTTCTAAATTTAAATCCATACCATCATCTCACGGTGTTCAGCATATCAGCTTTCTTTCTCTTTTTTCCTCGTGACTACAAAACCTCCACTATATATCTACTAACTAATCTGAATATCACGGTTTCTTCTTGAGAGGATTGTTTTTGAAATAACCCCAAAGATTCCCCAAGATGTTTAGTAGGAAAAACAAGGTAAAGTCCAGCCACAATTGTTCATACAAATACATAGACTTTCAGTTTAGATGCAAAAACATTCCATATAAATTAGGGAACACAGTGTGGTTTTGGAGAATCTCGTTGGTTTTTTTAGTTGGTTTTCGTGAATAGATTTAGTAGATACACATTCTATAACTTTTCTGATTTCCACCGAGGAAAAATTGCTGCCTATTCCTAATGGGAATTATACTTCGGGAAAATCGATAATCAAGGAAAAATGAGGATGACTGTTAACCGATGCGTACAAGAGGGAATGTTTGACGAACTACACCGATTGAACCAGCCTTGTAGTGTCGTTATATGTGATGACAAGAAATGGGGCTCACAGCAAGGATGAATCCGTCTGCCACTTCAAGAATCAAGATCTTTAGAAATAATTATAGTACTTTGATGAGTGACTGACACCTGCATATATTTGCGCAGCAGAATCTCCAATAGTCATCCTATTTTTGTGAATTATTTTGTTTAAAAATCAAAGGTACTAGCCCTCGGTACGGTGGATTGATTGGTGAACAACCAAATCACAAAACATTGTGATGTGAGAAGATTAGTATCTGTAAAGATGAATCACACGCTCAAACAGAAAATCTATGATGATTGGATTAGTGTTTGCTTCGATTATGCATAGCCATATTGCTCCCATAACGGGTTTTATGTTTTAGGTTCGGTTTGATTGGTACTCTCGCATCGCCTTAATATTAATTGCCTGTACAATTAGAGGCTAGATCCTTGTTTCTCTGGCTTAGAATAATGTTTACATTCTTTACCATTCAAAAGCATCATATAATCTAAACATTTTTATTTAAAAAAAGTGTTTTAGTTTTAAAAAAATATTTATATTTGCTTTTTAAAATTGTGTTTGTATGTTCTCCTTCTGTTCAGTTTAATACAATCACTTGAATCAGGAAAGAAAACCATTTGATGTAGAAATATATAACAGAAATATTATTACACTTCAACAGATTTTTAAAATGTATTTATCCTTTACTCCAGTAGTTCTCAAACTTCCAATGTTCGCGACCCAACATTCAATCATTATTTTCATCACGCCCCATCCTTAAAATAACAATGTATTGAATTCAATAATACTATACTTTGACGCTAAAGCTACAACGCGACTTTAAGTTCTTATGTGCCATCGATTGTACATAAACGTCTCACTAAGCCAACGCATTAAATTTCTGGACGTATATATACGTCTTTCCGAAGGACGACCTTTTCTGTGCATTGCTATTCATAAAATTATACCGAAGGCTTTGGAATGCAGTAAAATGATCTTGACAGTGTTTGAAAAGGCTTTACTTATTTCAGAAAATTTGCTAATTTATTCCTTTTCTCCTCCCCCCCCCCCCAAAAAATCAAAATACGCGCTTCTACGTGGAAAACGGTGGCATTGGGCTGCGAATCGCGTAACTTTTAATCGGCAGTTAAGGAATTATTTTTAAACCGTACAAATTATCAAGATAAGTGTTAATACAAGCCCATGGCGTCCCTAGTAATTTTCAAAATTGTTAGTATTGTTAAATTAATAATAAAATACATTGTACAGTACTGGTACGTGTATATGTGTATCATATCAGTGTAAATGTGTATTTTATATTTTATTATATCCGAAAGTATTTTGTTTACTTTAAGTAAATTAATAATTTTTTAATAAGCTTTTGTTGTCGACTTTTCAATATTATCGCGCCCCCATCGTAGAGTTATCACACCCCCAAAGGGGGCGCGTCCCACTGTTTAAGAAGCGCTTCTATAATCTCTTTTTTTATTTGTATACCATTAAGGTTATTAATTACATAAATACTGGTGTAGCATGAAAAGTGATAAATGAAATATGTCAATATTTTTGGCAGGTAAAAATGTAAGGAAAATGTAGTATTAGAATGAGTAGAATTTAGTATACAGTTTTAAAGAGTTAATTATAATTATATATTTAAGAATATAAAGTAAAATAAATTTCGAGCTACTGCAGCATGAAAGACAGATTGTTGGTTACTGAAAATGTCCTATTTTTTTTTAATTTCATAAGGAAAACGCATATGCCTTATGGTTCACGCATCACGAAGCTGTCGTTTTTCAGAGATGTCTGTTTATCACAACCTATAAATTCAAACATGTTTATTTAAATATCTTCTGAATATCGAATGAGTTTTCAGATAGAATATCAGGAGTAAGAGTTTTTTTATCACCTGTAATAAGTACCAAATAATTGTTTATTAAAAATAGTTGTTATATTTTTAAATGTATGTGAAAAATAAACATAAAAGGTTTGTTAAAATATTTAATATTCGATGAAGTTACAAGAATATTTTGCACATGTGAAAATACTTCATTAACTATACTCTTAAATATTTAAATAATTTAGTAATATACTAATATTTATATATGCACATATTTTAGTGTATTTCAATGATATATACATATTTCAATATTTTCCTGTCATACTTTTTCAACTCTGCTGCTTTAGCTTAAAAATTGTCTTTTCTTTTATGCAACATTTTAAAAATATCAATTCTATGTAAGAAAAGGTTAGTATCTCTTCTTTTTGCTTAAAGGAAAGAAACTTACAAACATTTTAAATTAGGTATGCACGTAATTAAATATATTTAAATTGATAATTGATTAATTTATGTTTTACATAAATTTATTCAATTCAAAAACATAGGGTAAATATTTTAAAATGAAATGAATAAAAGATAGCAACAGCAATAAAAAAAAAGATTTGCTAAGAATATATTTCGATTTTTGTTCTTTTATTTCTTTTCAAATTTTTCTAAAACTAAATGGATGTTAAAAAAAGAGATTAAAATAACAAATAAGTTATACATAGATTAGTTAGTATTAATATTAAAAAAAAAATAAAAATGAGTAAACATTATGTGTGCTATTTTTTAAATATATTTTCAAGGTCCTAACAATGAAGTTGGTATCGTAAAATCTTGCTAATGTATACATATTAACACAGCTTAGTACAACTTATTTCATACATTAAAAGCTTGATTTTCTTTATTTTGTTGCTATTAAACGTGGTCATATAGTCATCTTCTTCGCTTCACTTCACTGTTTTTCAAAATTACGGGGCTCATTGCCAATTCCCTTCGACTAACGTTGAAGTGCAATGTTAAGAAACAATTCACCTGATTTCTCAGAGCAAACTACTATGTTTTTTTCTCTTATGAGGTTACTTCATTGGCGACCACGACAAATAATAAACGACATTTAAAGCAAAACGCAAGATACAAACAAAATAATGGATGTCACAAATATAATAACATATCAAATGTTACATTTGTAAAATAAAACAATTACAATAAATTAAAAATAAATCTTTTTAATCAAAAGTTATTTCTTGCAGTAAAAGTCAATAGAAGACTAGTCTGAATACGACAACCCAATTCTACGGATGCTCGGGAATGATGTCTCAGTAGCCAATCACTTGCTCTCGCGAGAAAAGCTGATTATCAATACTTAACCTCCCCTTCAGTCGGGGTGTGGGGGAAAAGTCGTTGCAACGGCTGGTATCGTGGCGATCTCTTTCTTCCCCTGCAGTGGCGAGTGAGTGAGTGAATATTAACGTGACACTGTTCAGCTACACGAGGGCTTTTGGCGACGGACCATGCAGTTTTGAACTATGGTCAAGTGACGTGGATGACACCTGAGCTGGCACCCCCTCTCCTAACTACCACACTACACCAATGGAAGGACGTTCAAGCTCTCGACAGATTTAACGTGCATCGCTGATCTACATGGCGGGTCTTTAGTGGTACTGGACTCGAACTAGTGACAAGGCCCATCACGATCCGATACCTTGACCACTCGGGGACCACAGCCACCCTCTGCGTGTAAGCGTCAGTGTACGCTTCCAATGAAGGCACATACGACATCTACTCATTCATCGAACTATTTTCTCACACAAACTTAGTCGCGTCGATTGTAAAAAAAAACTATTCTTCATTCTGCCTTTAGTAGGTTTTCCAATTTTTTTTTTTCATGTCTGCACATCTTAGTAGCTATAGTAAAGGCAACCCGTCGGACGATCGTGATCGACCTAATCCTCACCTTTGCTCTACGTAAAAACAGTATAATTGCATACCTGTCCTAATATTCTTAATAGCCATTTAAAGATTTCATATATATATGGCTATCATTTCTTTCTTGAATTCCAGATCAAGTATAAATTACTGTTATACATTCATAGACTGATAGAAGACCTGATTAATTTGTGCATGGACTTAATTTGATTTCAATATGAACTATATAGAAACTTATCATGGCTACAGCACATTTTTGAAAATTTAGCTTATTATTGGAGAAAGCAGGCATTAAAAAGTGGTAAGAAACACAGTAAATGATAGTTAGAATTGTACTATCTTGAATAAGGAAAAATTTCTTTAGAAAAATATTGTTATGATAAATTTCTATTGAATGTGATAAGTCACATGATTTAATTGATTTTGTTTATACTATTAGACATGCACACAAGTAGAGATTCTCAGGAAGGAATGATTTTTAGATGGATAAGTAGATGTAAAGTCGGATTGAGGCAAATAAAGTAATTTTGGCAAATATTTGAAAACGAATTCTTTTAAGCTGATTTCTTTCATACATTCTATTAAAGAATTGGTTGTGCATAATAATCCATACAATCAAACATTTCGCATCTATAAAATGTTAAAATAATCACATATTTTAGTCCATTAAAACACTAAAATATGTTTAAAAAAATGGAATGAACAATTTATTGTTCAGCACATGATATGAAGAAACACACACACATGTGCGCATACACATGCACATATAGTCTTGTTTTGTTTTTTATTTAATTTTTCTTCCTTTTTATTAAACATATTCCAGATATTTTTTAAAAGCTTTTGAATTGATGTTTTTTGTATTTAAATTCCATTTAAGTATTAAACAATTATTTCTACATCAAGTAGAGTTAGACAATTTTAAAAATTATTATTTGCATAAACTTTTATTACCAGTACTAATGCAATATTTTCTTTCTTAACTGGTTTAAATAATGCCTGTTAACATACAGTATAGATTTGTTTCACTTTTACGGCATGGAATAACTTTTAAATGCATTTTAGTTGTTTCTTCTCGAAAAATAAAATTATGAGTATATCATGCGCCTAAAAGTACTTACTGTTTTTAGTAATGATTTTGGAAAAAAAATGTACTTAGTTCAATGAATACTTTATTTATTAACATTTCTTTCACCTTACATTAGGCATAGTAAGAGAAACTCTTATTCTTTCCCTCTTAATGAGCTGTATATTTTAGAATACATTCAATAAATTTAAAACTTATCTTTGGCCTTTTAATTAGTAGCTTAAAAAAGGTTATTGCGTTTTAAGATATTTACAGCAATTATAAATTATTAATTTCCATACTTCTCACTATCTTTATCCCACCTGAAACCTGAGAACAAAATATTGCATCATTTAAAACTTTTTTACACTTTTTCAATTTGTTGTAATCATGAAAATGCAAAAGCCGTTGATGGGGCAAAAATTCTAATAGCAAATCTTATTAGTGATTTACAGACGCCCATTTTCATTAGAATTTTGTGGAAGCGATAAAAAAAATTTGAATAAATCATCAAAATTAACCTCTAAAAAGCTTTTGCTATTATTTTACGGCAGCCCATTTTGAAGGGAGTTTTTTCCCTCCTTTTCATACTTTTGGGTCATTTTTATTTTTTTGTCCTTTTCTAAAATCGCGTTTTTATCGTAAAACGAATTGCTATAAATCTCTTTTAAGTTGGCATCATGTCAAGCTTGGGCAAGGACCCAACCAAGCATGTGATTAAAAAGAGACCTTCGTTTTCTTCAAAAACCACCGTTTCAACTTGCGACTGGGCAAACGCATTTATTGATTAACTTGAAAAAAAATTCCAAGGGGGATATATTTCTATATTTTTTTCTTCTTTTTCCATTGGATAGAAGCAAAAATATCTAAAAAATGGAATGGATTCAGATATGTTGTGGTAAGCGGCTTTAGTTTTTGTGAATATATAGAGGCTTTACTACTATTTTTTTCTCTACAAGCAAATGTACGAAGAAAAAGATAAGATACACATAAAATGACATGTCGCAAAGCAACAGCGGATTTCCGGCTGAGTAACAACATTATGCTTTCGAATTTAGAAAAGAGAAAGAGGGAATGTTCTGTTTTAAATTTGGATTATTTCGCTCAGTTTTTTTACTTGCATAGTGGAAATTTATGCCAAAAGAAGCTAATGTAAAAAAAAAGAAAGTTTTTATTGTCCAAATTAGTGTAAGATTTATGAGAGAAAATTTTCCGTTTGTCTGATTTCATAAATGCCACTTAGTATAAGTACACAAGCTTTAAAACTGAAATTATAAAGCAAATACTTTTTAAAAAAAGAAAACAAGAATATTTATATGAAACGGAATGAAAAGTGCGAAAAAAAAGCGTTATCATTTGTGCTTATCGCATAAACATGTATCATAAAAATAATTTTAATTTAAATATTAAGATTGTGTAATTTTTTCGACACATACTGTTGTTCACCACTTTTAATGACAACTGGAACAAAAAGATCGTAAAAATACACTGCTGGCCACCGTAATTGCAACACCCTGAAGGAAGTATGCAAATAACATGAAATTTACAATGTGCATTAGCGGAGGTGAGATATGCAAATGAATAGAATTTCAGCGCTGAGACACATCACGCGCGCCTGTGGCGCCACCTCAAAGAGCTATTTAAGGCTTGGAGATTTCGACGATTTCAATTTCGGCAATTGTGTTATTCTTGTGGTTTTTTCAAAAAACGATCAGTTATTTCTCGTAGAAAACATCGATCAGCTTTTGATCAAGTATCCGAGTTCGACAGAGGAAGAATAGTGGCCTACCAAGATTGTGGATTACATTTCAGTTAAATTGGTAGTGGTTTTGGACGAAACCAAACAACTGTAATGCGGATATGTGACCGTTGGATGCAGGAGGGTACGATGGACCGACGTGGTCGATTGCATCCACCTCAGTGCACCACTTCACTTGCGGACAGGCAAATTGTGCGAATGGCAGTGAAGGATTGCTCAGTCACATCACGAACTGTAGCACAGCACTCTGAGTCTATAATGCATCATTCAGTATCTGCGCGTACCATTCGACGCCGTTTACAGCACAGTGGTCTGTCCACAAGGCGCCCATTGCTTTTTCTACCCTTGAGGCAGAAGCACAGACGTCTCCGCCACATATGGTGCGATGAAAGAAGGATGTGGGCGGTAGAATGCAATGAAGTTGTCTTTACTGACGAGTCAGGCATCTGTCTGCAACACCACGACGGTAAAATTCGAGTCTAGAGACACCGTGGAGAGAGGCTGCTGAACAGCTGCGTTATGTACGGCCACACTGGTCCTGCACCGGGTATTATGGTTTGGTGTGGTATTGGATATCACTCTCGCACTCCTCTTGCACGCATAGCCGGTATTTTAAAAAGCCAGCACTGCATCTCCGAGGTGTTGGAGCCAGTTGTCCTTCCTTACCTTCAGGGCTTGGCCACAGTCATATTTCAACAGGATAAAGCGCGACCTCAGGTGGCACGCATTGTCCAAAGGTTCTTCGCCAATCGCCAGAATGAATTGCTTCCCTGAACGGCTTGCTCTCCGGATCTTTCGCCTATAGAAAACATGTGGCCCATGGTTGCTCAACGATTGACCCAGATTACACCCCCAGCTGCCACACCAGAACAACTTTGGCAACGTGTGGAATCTATTGGTCTGCTGTACCCCAAGAACATATCCAAAGTCTCTTTGAATCAATGCCGAGGCGTGTTGCAGCGGTAATATCCAACAATGGTGGCTACTCTGACTACTGATTCTGGCAGGAACCACACTTCACAGAAGTCTATAAATTTAATCATTTGATACTTGGTCAACATGTTATCTACAAAATAAATTTTGTCTTGCTATCTCTTGTCTTTCTTGGTGTTGCATTTACGGTGACCAGCAGTTCATATTTCTTACTCTTACCTCAGCGTTTCTAATAATGTGGTGCACAATAACACTAAGACAGGGGCGCGAGCATACAGAGAAGGCGAAAACAAAATATTATTTTTTTAAAAAATTATATTAATTCACTGAAAGTAAACAAACAAAATACATAAAATAAAATGCACATTTGCACCGATACAATACACTTAGAAATGTATCAGTACTGTGCAATGTACTTTATAATTAATTTAACAATGCTACGTTAAGAATAAGTTTAATAGTTACCAGTATCCCATGCTATTGTCATATATAAAATTATATAAAAATTAATACTTATCTTGATAATTTGTACGGTTTATAATTAATTCCTTAACTTCCGATTAAAAGCTACGTGATTCGCTCCCCAGTGCCACCGTTTTCCACGTAGGTGCAAGTATGTGATTTTTTGAGGGGGGAGAAAAGGAATAAATAAGTAAATCCTTCGCGCAAATACTATCAAGTTCCTTTTATTGCATTCTGAAGCCTTCAGAATAATTTTATGGGTAGCAGTACACAGAAAAGTTCGTACCTCGAAAAGATGTATATATACGTGCAGGACAATTAATACTTTGACAGAGATAAAAGTTTATATACTTCGATGGCCCTTAATACAGTATTTCTCAAACTGTGGGGCGTGACCCCCTGGGGAGGCATGGTAACCCTGCGAGGGGGCCACGAGCATATTTGAAATAAAAATTTTAAAAAATTATTTTTTGGAATGAAGTAAAACAAAATGCTTTCTGACTTAAGGTGTGTTGGAAAGCTAAAATCTTATTTTTTTGACAATTTGAGATTTTTACATTTTCAAATTGTATTGATTGTAACCTTTCTAAAAATACCTTACTTTAACCTCTAGGGTATTTAGAAGCCCTTAAAACGTATTTTTAAATAATCATTGAATTTTGGCCACGCCCATTTTAATGGCGAAAATTGTAAACAAATTACTTTGTTTTTGCTTTAAAGTGTAACGACCGATATAAACCAAAACATCTATCTTTTATTTTAAATTGAGTCTTTTATTTTTTTACTTTCTAGCGAATTAGAAGTCTCAATGTATACATTAAAATAAATTTATCTCAAAATGTAAATTTTAATGTGCGATGTACTTTTTCTGAGAAACTACTTTTCACAGGTATGTAAATTTTTTTATGAATTATTTATAATGATTTCTAATGTATACAAAAATGAGCTTTTTGAAAAAAACTCAAAAATTTAATTTTTACAAATTTTTAAAGTAAAAAATGGGTCAAATTTCGCAATGTTTGATAAAAAATTTCATAATTTATTAAAAAATTTAAAATTAGCTAAAAGCTCATTTAAGTATAATGAGAGAGGTGTAATTTAATAGTATGAAAAATTTCAAGCATGTACATAAAACAAATTTTGAGAAAAGGTACGTCAGTATAAAGGGAGAGAGAGGTTTCCAACTCCCCATAATAAAAAAACACACATTTACACTGATATAATTTATTTTTATCATTTGGTGATCATCAAAAATAAAAGATTCCACTTCAAACGCTCATTAGCTATCTTTGATCCTATAACCAAAAACAAAGGCATTTTGTTTGCTTTACTGTAAATTCACGAAGAGATATTTTTATAGCGTTTCTTTTAACCCCTAAAATACTACTTTTGATTATCATATATTTGATCTTCAAACATACTGATATGTTTCACTCCGTCTCTTCTTCTTCTAGGAAAGTTGTAAATAATAAACTTATGTTGCTTTTTTTCGATATGAATGAGTTTTATGATATACTAGCCGTCACCTACCCGCTTCACTGGGTATTTCACGATGTTGTACATATGTATACTGTTTACTTATATATTAAATATTGATATCGAGAATTAAGAATTCGATTGTATTGAAAAATATATTTATAGCTGTTACACTTTCGCCCCTTGATATAAAAAGAACATAATTTAAAATATCTAATTTCTATTTATATCTAAAATAGAAGGAGAAACATTGTTTTTGATCACTTAACCTAACAATCAAGTGGATTTCCACCAAAGCAACTTTCAGTGGATCTCTACTCCATAAAATAAACATTCGTGCTAAATTTCAAGTCTAAATCTAACAGAGCAAAAACGGAATTTTTATCATCAATATCTCGTTGACAGCATTCTTAGCGGATTCCAATTCAACAAAAAAGAAGCTTGCAAACCAAATTTTATTATTGTAGTCTTAGCAGCTCGAAAACGGGAATTTAGTCTATCAATACGCTCAATAACTCTCCCGCTTCCCCCTGGAGTTGATTTCCGTAAAATCCTTTCTTAGTGGAACTCTATTCAGTTATAAAGAAAAGTGCTCAACAAATTTCAAGTAAATGAGGTAAATTCAAAAACAGGAATTTTTCTATAACGCGCCTTAATCCCTCGCAACCCCACTCCTTTGGGGGTCCGTTTTCGCAAAAATCTTTGTAAAAGGAACTTTATTCCATGAACAGTATATACCTTCTAATTTTCAAGCAGGTGTTTCTATTAGTTGAAACGCGGAAATATTTATCTATTACGCCCCTTAATCCACCTCAGTGACCCTTTGGGATCAATTTTCCCCAACACTATTTTGTAGCGGATCTCTAGAGCATGAAAGGAATTCGCTTACCAAATTTTAAGACTGTACGTCTAATAGTTTAAAAATGGAAATAATTATCTATAACGCCCCTTAAGCCCCAGAAACGCCACTTAGGAAACGATTTCCACAAAACCTATCTTATGACAGATCTCTACTCAGTGAATCGAATCTGCTTACTCAATTTCAAGATTTTACGTCTTATAGTTTAAAAAAGAAGTTAATTGCCTATAACGCCACTTGGGGTCGATTTTCGCAAAAACCATTTTGTAGCGGATCTGTACTCTATGAAAGGAATCCGGTAATCAAATTTCAAGACTGTACGTCTAATAGTTTAAAAATGGAAATAATTATCTATAACGCACCTTCAGCCCCCACAATGCCACTTAGGAACGGTATTCACAAAACCCATCTTATGGCAGATCTCTACTCAGTGAATGGAATCTGCTTACTCAATTTCAAGATTTTACGTCTAATAGTTTAAAAAAGGAGTTAATTGCCTATAACGCCCCTTAAATCTTCACAACGCCACTCGGGATCAATTTTCACAAAACCCATTTTGTAGCGGATCTGTACTCTATGAAAGGAATCCGGTAATCAAATTTCACGACTGTACGTCTAATAGTTTAAAAATGGAAATAATTATCTATAACGCCCTTTAAGCCCCGCAATGCCACTTAGGAAACGATTTTCACAAAACCCATCTTATAGCGGATCTCTACTTAATGAATGGAATCAGCTTACTAAATTTCGAGATTTTACGTCTAATAGTTTAAGAAAGGAGTTAATTGCCTATAACGCCACTTAATATTCTACAACGCCACTTGGGAGTCGATTTTCACAAAACCCATTCTGTAGGGGATCTGTACCCTATGAAAGGGATCCGCTTACCAAATTTCAAGACTGTACGTCTAATAGGTTAAAAATGGAAATAATTATGTATAACGGCCCTTAAGCGCCCTCAACGCCCCTTGGAGGTCGATTTTCGTAAAAATCATTATGTAGGGACTCTCTACCTTATGAAAGAAATCTGTGTACCAAGTTTCACGACTGTGCATCTAATAGTTTAGTAATGGAAATAATTATCTATAACGCCTCTTAAACCCCCGTTATGCCCCTTAGGTTTCGAACTTTGCAAAATCCGTACTTAGCTGACGTCTACTCCATGAAGGGAACCTACCTACCAAATTTCAAGTCTGTAGGTTTAATAGTTCCAGAGATATCGTGATTAGTCAGTGAGTCAGTCAGTCAATGAGTGAGTGAGTCGCTTTTCTCCTTTATATATATATAGATGGATAAGCATAGTGAAGGATTATTTGGCCAAGAAGTATTTTTATGAGTATTCTAAAACTTATAATGCATAATGAAAAACGTTTTACACAATTATTTTTAGAATATGCTACACTTTCCCCCATGGACAATTTTGTGGTTTTGATTGCTGTGTTGTAAGACTTATTACGGTTTATAAATGTAATTGAGCAGAATATGTAAAAAAAAATAGGCATCTGTGATCTCTATTGAAGGAAGTTGAAACTGATCAAGCAATTGAAGAACCTGCTGAAATAATGCATATTAATCAAGATAACAAAAGTAAATATGAGAAAAGCGATAGACATGAAACGTTTGAGTTCAATTGAAGTTTTCAAATGCTGCCTAAAGAATTCTATAAAGAACTCTATGAATGTAGCACTTCGCCTAGTCAAAAAGACACAAGAAAGAAAAAGTTCAAAATGCTATTTGTAGATCATCAAATGACAGCAAAAATACAGAACCTTGAACGAAATATGACAGTTTTGCGTTACAATAATGTTCCTGTATTGTTAGCGAAAAGAGTGACTGTGGTTTATGTCATTTATTAAGGAAACGCACATTTGAAACATTTTCTCTCTCTTTAGTTTTATTGGATTTTTTCTCAAATTTTCAAAGAAAGTCTTTGAAAGTTGGTAAGTATATTTTTTATTAATTAAATTATTCACTGAAATTGTAATTTTTATCGTGTATATTAAAAAAAATTATAAAATGAATTAGTTTTAAAACAAACTAAAAAACACCCTTTTATAGTGAATCGAACTAAAAAGTTCAAAATAAAATAAAATGTATGTTACTTAACCCTCCAAGTGGTCTGCGCGTAAAATCCTGCCATTCTAGAGATGCTTTTTTTGCCTTCAAGTAAGATTCTCAAAAGTGGTTGAGCCGTATTCTTAAAAATACGCTTTTGAGAATCTTACTTGAAGGCAAAAAAATACGTGCGGTGCATTTTCGAAGCATCTCTAGAATGGCAAGATTTTATGTGCAGACCGCTTAGAGGGTTACAAGCAATATATACAAAATCTAATACTTATCTTGTTAATTTGTATGGCTTATAAATATGATCATATTGTAGCTTTTTCGCCCAAAAGTGCATTATTATTGCATTCAATAATTTATTATTTTTGGAGGGGGTGCGATAAAAATTACGATTACAAATTAGGTCGCCAGTAGTGAAAGTGTTGGAACCACACTGCTTTAAGACCAAAACAACATTTGAAATTTAAAATGTGGAAAATTGATCAAAATATTATAACTCCTGTGTTTTGCTTTTTTTTAATTATCAGTTTCATATTATTTTATTTTTGTCGCTAACACTAAATTAAGAAACATTTTTTCACAATTTCTACATCAACAAACAGTCTAATATGATAACCAATAAAGTAATAAACTTCATAGGATATATTTGTTACCACTGTGATATTACCACTGACAAAACACTTTGTTATTGTTGCAAAGATTATTCAAGAAAACATATTTATCACCTCTTGAAAGAGAACTTCGAGGAAAAGTATCATTGAATTATTATTTTTATTGGTATTTTTTAAATACAGCATTTTCGAGACAAATCAAAGAATGACCGATCCATGTTTGTTTTTCTCTACAAAATAATCAACCTCCCAAACGTCTTGAAAAAATATATTTTCTTCGAATGTTTTTCGTTTGCAAGATATGAAAGATAGTTAAAAATTACTTCCTTCCAGTAGAAATTGTCATTACTTTACTGTTTTCTGTTATCACTAACCGTAAGCGTTCCAAATAGAAAAAGAATATCAATTCGTACTCGGACGACACCGACAGCAAAAAGCCTAATTGATGTACTTGATATCTTGACAAAGAATTTCTCACCAAATATTAATACAATGTTTATAAATAAGTGAATTTTTTTAAATGGCCATGACCGAACTACCTAAGAAGGCTCGGTGGGCTACAGGTTGAGTATCACTGATATAAAAAAAAACAATTTATCTTTCACGTTAAATGCTTAATTAGCATACGCATTAAATGCTTCATTCAAGGGTAAAATGTCTAGACTTCGTCTATCGGAGATTAGAGCCCGACAGGGTTATGTACTACGTCCAGGTCCTCTTAACATTGAATATTTGCTTGAGGAAGAGCATTCCGTATTGTTTTGATTCTACTCCAAGGTTCATCTGCATTAGTTGTAGGAGGAATACGAAATACGAGACACCCACTGACGAGACTCCATATATATTTGATAGATGACAAGCAGCCAAGGAAATAACTATATGTGTTTGACGGGAAAAAAATGCTCGAATGTTTCGAGCAATATCTTGATAGATTTGACTAGTGAACAACTCCAGGAATGCTCCGAAGGATGGGTATGATTTCTGGTTCCAGAACTACTCTGATATATCAGTGGCTTATGAGATGTTTTATATTCGTATCAGCTGTTGCCGTCCATTATACTCAAAAGCGTTTTAGAACATAATGTCCGCCGTTAATCGAGTATAGTATTACATAAACATCCTTATAACACTGAGCTTTCCATTATAGCATCTAATGTAGATGCAACTGTCATTGTAATTCATATCAAAGAGAGATTCATCCTTTAATTCAATCAGCATGTCAAATTCCATGTTAATCAGTCCATTGTAGTCTCAGGTGCCAACTATTTGCTCCAGAGGAATCAAGTAGAATGGAAAGCTTGCATGCAGATGACTGTGCAATAGCAGCCGATGACGTTTCTGAATAATAGACCTGTGGCCGTCTTATCTAGATGGCATTCCATGTTTCTCTACTATAGTGTAAAAGATGTGAGGAGTGTGTCATCCATTTTGATGTCAAAGTGCTACCAATATCCTTGTTCAAAATTATGATACACTGTAGTTTGAAGACTGGAAGCATCCACAACTTTTCAAGCTGTGGTTAAGGACTGAGTATTTCCGAGGTTGAATAAGCATAATAATGAGAGTGATAAATAAATGTACGGAAATGCAGGTGTTTATTAGGTAACATATTATGCTAACTGTGCTTAGAAAAATCCTAACTCATCTAATATATTTTCAAAAACTCGTTTATTTATTTGATTTTCTTATACCTTGTCTTTAATATTTTCACAGTTGTTTTCGTACCATAACTTTTAATTATTGGGGATACATTTCGATACTCAACTCATATGGCTACGTGTAAAACAGAATACTAGCATAAAAATATGATAAAACCAATACGAGTAGTTAAATTCATATAACTTTAGCTACACTACATTATTTTCTATCTTATGAATATAGCTAAATCCGTTCTTTGAAAAATTCGAATTTTTTTTGCTAATTAACTTCCAAACAAAAGAAGTGGCACAAATAGTGATCATGGATACATATATCAGTATAATATTTAGCGTAACATCAATTAATGCGATTATTTTGTTTTATAATATTACTATAAATTTTGATTTTAAATTTTAATTATGAAATTTCGAAGTTAATGAGACAAATGGGCTTTTAAGTATATATGGAAATAATTCTACATGTGTAATATGTGAAGAACCGAAATTCATAAAAATACTATGATATAAAAAAAGTATTGTGTAACCATAAATTGTCTTCATTTTATCTAAAATTATGTTCTTTGATAAGGATATGTTATTTTAAGTTGTTATAAGTAAAATTTATTGAAAAAACATATGAAGTTTTGTATATGTTACTTTTGAGTAATATATATATATTTATTTTTTTTACTTTTTAGTTCGAGTCACTATAAAAGCGTGTTTTTGTAATTTGTTTTTAAACTATAATTTATTTTATAATTATTTTTACTATACACGATAAAAATCCCAATTCCAGCGAATAATTTAATTAGGAGAAAAAATACTTAACTACTTTCAAGGACTTTCCAATTTTTCTTTGATTTTTTGAGAAAAAATCCAATAAAACTAATGAAAATGTTCCAAATCTGCGTGCCCTTAATAAAGGACATAAAGCATATGTTCATAGAAAATATTTTTTAACAAAAGTGGTCGCGCAGGGAACTCGATCAAAACTAGTAACTTGATTGTAAAAAAAACGTTTGAAACTCCCCAAGCAAAGAGGGCGAAATGTGATAAATTCATTTTAGTTCCCATTAAGACTGTCTTATTGGAGGATACTCTGCCAAGGTCATTGGTAACATATAAAAAGTTTTCCCAGAATTAACGATTTCGTGAACATCAGATGACTCTGCGCATCCCGAGACCGATCCCGTGTTAAAAGTGTTATTCAATAAAACATATGGATATTAGTTCTAAAAAAGAATTGCGTAAAATGTTCTCAGCTATGCATTGTATGTTTGCCAAATAATCCTTCAAAGTACTCAATACGCTTATCCATACATCATATAACTTATTCACATGGAAAAAAAGCAACAGAAAAATATTATTTACAACTTTCCTAAAAGAAAAACAGACGGAGTGAAACATACCAGTAAGTTTGAAGGTCAAATAAATGATAGTCAAAAGTAGCATTTTAGGGGTTAAAAGAAACGTAATTAAAAAAATCTCTCATCGTGTGATTATAGTAAAGCAAACAAAATGGCTTTTTTTTATTTGGTTATAGGATCAAAGATAGCTATAATGAACGTTTGAAGTGGAATGTTTTATTTTTGAGGATCACCAGATGATATATGTAAATTATATCAGTGTAAATGTGCATTTTTTGTTAAGTCAGAAAAGCATTTGTCTTTCTTCATTCCAAAAAATTATTTTTTTAAACCTTTTATTTTCAATATCGTCGCGCCCCCCTCGCAGGAACAAACAGTGGGGCACCCCCAGGGGGACGCGCCCCACAGTTTGAGAAACACTGCTTTAAGGTCTGATTTAGTCGCAGTATAAATTTACACTGTACCAATAATATATAACAGATTACAGTAACGGACTTGTTATTTTTGAAACACAGCTTCATGCCGACAGAGGCTGTAATTTTAAATACACTTATTGCTTTACATGAGAAATGCAATGCAAAAATGACAATTTATTATAAAAATAAAGAACTAATATGCATTTTTAACCAGTTATCATCAGTGTCCATCTTAAATATAATTATGAAGAAATTAAATTTTAATTGCATGCAATTTCTTTTCTTCTGGAAAGTCAATGTACACAATTATTATTTCTACGTAAAATCTAGTGTATTTTAATATTTTATTATTAATTTTCGCGTGATTTCTACAGGTTATATCAATGAAGTATTGTATTCCAATGTGTGACTAGCATCTATATATATATAATACCAAAAGTGTGCTTTATTTAAAAGGTAAAAGATACATACAGTTTGGTTTTCAACCAAGATTTCAACTTGAAAGGCATTTCAGAAAAATATATTTCCAAATCTTAAGAAGACTTGGTACCCTAAAAATCACAAACCTATCGTTTTTTATTTTCATTTAATCTTATTCTTTGCATTATTATCTTTCGATTGATATATCACTTGTGCATGTCGGAAAGTTAGAAGTTGGACAAAACTTCATTTGAAAACAAATTAGGCAATTCAGCCACACCCGCTTTTTAGCAAAAAAAATGATAAAAAAAATCTATTTTATAAATAGAAATAATAAGTATAAAAAAGAATGTGTAGTATTAAAAGCAGAGTATTTCCGAGGCAATACAATAATGTAATTTTTCTTCCTTGTGTTTCTTGTGCAATTAGTACTCTAAAAGAGTTGATCATTTATAAAAATATGTGGGTTAAAAACATATGAAAATGCAATTGTTTTAAAGAAAACGTATAAGTAATATCTTAAAGTGGTATTTTAAGTTTAATTAAGCTTTATAATATTTTTTTTTTCAGAATTATAAACTTTAAAGTGGTTTTTTCTCAGTTTGTGTTTTCGAAACCTTAGTGCATTCAAAATGCTACTCCTTCGACAATTATTTACCAAACACTTCAATTTGTTTCCTGCGTGTTAAAAATAAAGCATGTAATAAAATTAGGGATCCGTTTTGCTATAAACTGAATACTTTTTTTTTAAAAAGTAAAATGTAAGACATGTTGGCTTTTTCGTTGATTTTTAGGTTGTATATCAACATTTTATTTTTTTTCTCGAAAACGAATGAAGTTAATCTAAAATCCATCAATAAAATTGTTAAGAACATACATAAGAATATTATAAAAAATTTCAGGTCAAAAATTTAATTTTTACAAAAGGAGTAGGATTTTAAAATTTTCCCAATTTTCTTCAAAAAATTTAAATTTTTAAAATTGTGTGAATAATATATGGAAATTTTCATCTGGTAACATTTTCTTGAATAGAAACATTGTATAAAATGTTAAAATATAATTTTTAAATACGTAAATAAAGAAGTTTGCTCAAAGGGTGCCAAGTCCCCTTAAAATGAAGAAATGCCAAAGAACGCTTCAAAATCAAAAATTAATTAGCTTAAAATACGCACAAAATCGCAAGAACATTTTAACACTCATGACGAAAAATTCATTTATTGTTCAAGTTCTGTGATAAAAATATATTGTCTCCAACAATATTCAACTTTCAACAATGATTTCGGAAGATACGAGGTAAGTATAACAAGCTTTTATTGGCATTGTTATGTAATAAGTTTTATGGTAAATTGTTACAAATATACCCAACAAAGTCAATTGTGTTGTTTAAATAGGGGGGATTACTTTCCCCTACTATAATTCCCTAAAACCTATCTCACTTTAAATGGGAATTTAAAGAATTCCTTTTGTAATAAGTAGGATAAATTAAATAAATATTTTATATTGGTCGGTAGAAAGGTTTGGAGCTTTCATAAAAAAGCAATTTGCAAGGTGGGAAAAGTATTAGTAAATAAAGCTAGTGAATCTAATAGCAATTTACATATTTAATCAGATGATATGTGGTGATATAATCTGAATTTTACTTTATTATAACTTGGAGGGGTACCCCTGTCCGCCCATCGTCGAACCAACTCCTTTTATACATATCATACAACTACTGATACTCATTGCTTAAATTATAAAACTAATTTTCATGTATAATTTAATTCTATTGATTTTTCTTTCATGGGTCCTCACAAAAGAAATGCATAATTGTCTCCAATAATTAACTAGTGCACAAAAAATATCTCAATCTCTTTGACCTCAAATTGGCATCGTTTTGGTGTACACGTTTGGTAACTTGGCGACACTGCTGGTGCACATTTTAACAAATGGAAAGCTTTCTGGGTGTATTTGTGCTGTCCTGATCCATTCTTTTATATGCTGGTAACTAAAACATCGTTTCTTGGAAGGTAAACATCTGCATTAAAAGCTACTGTGGTTTAATTATTTAGTTTTATCATATTTTAAATATGGTTTAAATGATTTTCAATTAAAGAAATATGCATAGAAAATCTTTGCAAATCTAATGAGTTAAGGCTACATATAGTACCCTACAAATTTGAAAAAGATCGAGAACACTTTTTTTGCATTTTCTTGTGGTCCATGCCATTGAGAAGTTTAGTGTCAAGTTTCAAATATGCTAACAAATTAGATTTTTAAGGTATTTGAATATTCCGAGCTTAGGCTTTGTTTTGGTTTCATTTTAAAGCTTTTCCCCCTCTCTTAAATTGAATAAATTAAAAATATTTTCGAGCTCAAGTAACTCTTTTAGTGTGAAATGGTAATTAATTTCAATTTTCATTACTCAAATAATTTCTGCTTGATTATGTATTGAGTATATTTGAATTCACTTAATTACTTAATTAAGCTTGATTTCAAGGCCCAGTTTTTATTTTAAAATTTATATAACAGAAGCTTTTCATTAATTTTTTCCTGATGGGAAAATGCCACGACCAAAATTTTCTCAGGTTGCCATGCGAAACAACATTTCGAAGAGAAGAAAAACAACTAAAATTGATGCATCGAAAAACAAGCCCTTCACTTATACTGCAATAAGACTTCAGAATACAAGAATTCTGACTACAAATATTGTAGAAAAAACTCAATACTTCCATTATACATTACATTATAGCAGCGTTTCTCGAACTGTGGGGCACGCCTCTCTTGGAGGGCACAATGTATTTTATCAGTAATTTAACAATACAAAGTTAAGAACAAGTTTAATAATTACCAGTGACCCCATTGGATTGTCAAGTATAAAATTATAAACAAAAACCAACACTAATTTAAAAAATAATTTTATAATTAGTACATTTTATAATTATTCCCTTAACTGTCGATTAAAATTTACCCGATTCACTTCCCAATGCCAACCATTTACCACGTAAAAGTGCGTTATGTGATGTAGTAGGGGGGAAGGAATAAAGAAGCAAAAATATTCTGAAATAAGTAAATTATTCGCAAACATTATCAAGGTCCTTTTATTGCATTCCAAAGCCTTCGGAATAATTTTATAGATAGTGCTTAGAAAAGATCGTACTTCGGAAAGACGTATATATACGTCCGAAAAAGTAATGCTTTGACTGAGAGAGACGTTTATATACGCCGGTTGCACTTAAGAGATTAAGGTTGTATCGTATTTTTAGCGACGAAGTATAGTATTATTGAATTCAATACACTGTTATTGAATGGAGGGGAGTGAAAATTATGATGAATAGTGGGTCGCTAATGTTGAAAGTTTCAGAAGCACTATCTTACCCTATGGAATTTATATCCATAGTTATTATTGATTCATTCCAAATATACCAATATATCCTAGCCTAACAATGTGACCATGGTAGCGTAGTGGTTCAGCTTACTTATTCGTGGCCGCAAACATTGCCTTCGAAGCGAGAGTTTCATCTTAGTGCCATGAAAGACACTTTTTTTCCCTCTTTGGAAGGACCAAATACGTTAAATATGTCAATTACAGTCTTTGCGTTGGTGTTTGGTGAACGTTCGGAGATTTCACGGAAAGTTAAAGTTGTCCTCGTTACTTGACCGTGGTACAAAACTAGAAACCATCGCCAATAGTTCCCATACTGTTTCAAATTGCAATATTAATAAACAAACAAACAGTTTAGTAATTCCATTACGCGATGTACGGGATCAAATGCATTACATTCAAAAAGAGAAAAAAAAATTTCTAATGGGCTGCGGATTGGTGTTACACCATTGCAGATCTAGTACATTCCAATTAGGGTTGCTAAAATCTTATTCATTTAATGCTGTGAAGAGTACTTTCCCTGTAAAACTATTTTTCCCACAAGAGTGTTTCATTGCAAAGAAAACAATAGCCTTTATATATATATATATATATATATATATATATATATATATATATATATATATATATATATATATATATATATATATATATATATATATATATATTAATATATATATATATATATATATCTTCCCCAATACATTATTCTTTAATTTCTAATGGGCTAGAACAGTGCTTCTCAAACTTTCAATACTGGCGCCCCCCTTTTCAATCACAATTTTTATCGCGCCCCCCTTATACATAATAATTTACTGAATGCAATAATAATACACTCTTACGATAAAGCAACAATATTTATTATAAACCGTACAAATTCATGACATAAGTATTAAATTTTGTATATGTTACTTTTAAGCAAAAAAAAGTTAAGTAATAGGATAATTACTAAGTTATTTTTCCTTTCTCTGATTTTTAAATTGGAACATATTACAAAATGCGGTGGTTGCTTAGAAGACAAAATATAGATATCAGCTAAATATAGAAATATAACTCAGAGGGTCAATTTCTTATCTTAAAACTCCTTTCAAAAACTTTGCTTTGTAAGACAAGCCCATGGAAGTAGCTAATAATTATTAAACTTGTTCTTAATTTTGTATTAATTAATTAGTCATAAATACTCTGTGCACCACTCATACATTAAAAGCAGTGTTTCTCAAACTTTCAATACTGGCGACCCAATTTTCAATCATAATTTTTGTCTCGCCCCCCTGTACAACAATAATGTATTTACTGCAAAAAAATGCACTTTGAGAGAGAGACGCTAAAGTTACAAAATGATCTTAATTATAAACCGTACAAATTAATACGATAAGCATATTAAATTTTGTGTATATGTAACTTTTAAGTAATATATATTTTAAGAAATTTACTTAAAATATATATTACTTAGTATTATGTTATTTTTCTTTCTCCAATTTTTAAATTGGAACAGATCGCAAAATGATGTATTTAATTAAAGATTTATTTCCTTTTCAGCATTCATTTCTCAAAGTACAAATGTCATTAGAAAAATAGTCTAGTCAATGTCGCTCTCTATCATATACATCACATCTGGCATTATAGGGTACGTTTGCGTGAGTCTGGGCAACCTATCGGACGTCTGCGCAAAACATGTAAAAATTCTTTTTCCTCGTACAATTCCAGTCAGTTTTGGTCGACTCGATACTCCTATAGCTACCGAATCTAGCTTGAATGTACATTTTTTTTAATTTCCACGTTAATTGTAATTCACGGTAATTCAGTATTTACGGCAGTAGATTAAAACAATATCATACATACATTTTTAAGTCGTAAGCAAACATTCGACCATAATAAAGAATCAACAAGTACACAGACGAACGAGCATGGTTCCGAAAATTAAATCAAGGCGATCTTCTCAAAAATACTTAAATTTTGGATTTACCACTACTGAAGTAAATGATGGAAAAAAAGCCCCAGCTCGATATGTGTTAAAACTTACAAATCTGAAGAACAAGCGAAAGTTTTTTTTAAAACCATGTAAAATCATTTGGCTATGTTGGCAAAGAATTTTAAAAAGTATTTTCTGGATGAGGACAGCTTGGTAGCAAGTTAAGAGTGGATTAGGGATCTGTTTCAAGATACTCCAGAAGGGCTCTCAACTTCCGAAGAAGAAATCTTCATAGATTTCACATCCAGTGAAAAATTAAAAGTCAATTTTGTAATAAATCGCTCTTTGAATTTTGGGTAGAGGTGGATGAGGAATTATCTGTACTGAAAACAAAAGCACTTCGTATACTATTACCATTTTTAACATCCTACATTTTTCAAACCGGATTTTCTGCAGTGGATGCCTTGAAGACAAAATATAGATCTCAGCTAAATATAGAAAAATAACTCTTTAAGTGTCAATTTCTGATATTATAAACCTTCCTTTGAAAAACTTTCCTCTACAAGACAAGCCCGTGGAAGTCCCTAATAATTATTAAACTTGTTCTTAGATTAGTAATAAGATTGATTGATTGAATATTAACGTCGCACTGTTCAGCTGCACGAGGGCTTTTGACGACGGACCACGTAATTTTGAACCATGGTCAAGTGACGTGGATGACACCTGAGCTGGCACCCCTCTCTCCTAACTACCACACCACACCAAAGGGAAAACGTTTCAACTCTCAACAGATTTAACGTGCATCGCTGCCGTACACGGCGGGTCTTTAGTGGTACTGGGCTCGAACTCGTGACAAGGCAAGCCACGATCCGATACCTATACCACTCGGCTACCGCGGCCAAATTCAGTAATAAGAAATTATTTATAAAATACCTTCTTCAGTACTGATACATCAAACGTATACTGGCTGAAACACCGACTCTTCGCACGAGTTCATTTTTTTAAAAATTAAAACATTAATCTTGATATAATAGCTGAACTGTAAGGAGAGTAAAACTGTGTGCACAACATTGTATACAAAAATGTAAAATGATTTTTTTAGATAAATGCTATAATTGTAAATAACTGTTTAAAAGAACTGTAATTTTAAACCTCACACAATTAGCATTTAGAATTAATGTTAAATTATGAAAAAGAATATAAAATTCCGATGAAGAATAATTGTGTTACTTTTTATCATTTAAAGCGAGAAGACTTCAAAATGTTTTAACCCGGGAGCAGGCGCGTACTCGATACTAACATTAATGGTAGTGCGGGGGACTCAGTCACCCCAATCATTTGTTTAGAATTATTTTTACTGTACACGATACAAATCGGAATTCTAGTGAATATTTTAAAATTTATAGAAATTATACTTACTTTCTTTCAAGGACTATTCAATTCTTTGATGATTTGAGAAAAAAATCCAATAAAACTGAACTAAAATGATTCAAAAGTACAAGACCATAATAAAGGACGCAAATCAGACACTTTTCAATTATCCTACAGAAATGTTAAACCAATCGATTCTTTTCCAAATATCGCAAAACTCAATTGTTCACAATTTCCCTAAGCGAAAAGCAAACGCAAAAAAGAGGGGAGGGAACTAATATTGATAATAACCATACCATAAGATTGAAGGTCAATCAAATGATTAGCAAACGTACTATGCAGCCTGGCTGAAAAGTGAATCATGACTTCCTTTTCTTTTTCTACAACTAATGTACAGTATTTCAATAATAATTACAGTGGTGAATTGTTTATCTTCTTAGAATTTTTCTCAGGGTCTGGGTTTCGTTTTTTCTTTTAACGAGTAATATTTTATGTTAAAACGTAATAAAAAAATCTCTCATTGAGGAAATACAGCAAATAAAACAAAATGCTTTTTTTTCTCTTTAATTTGGTTTTGGGATCAAAGATAGCTATTTGATGACGGAAAAAAGCCAGATAATAAACATAAATTATGTCAGTGTTGTTGTGTGTGTATTTTTTTTTATTATGGAAGAAAGCATTTTGTTTTACTTCTCTTTCCGGTTATTTTTTTAAAAAAAAATCTTTAAATTTTCGATACGCTCGCGCCCCCCTTGCAGGGTCATCGCGCCCCCCCGGGGGGCGCGCCCCACACTTTGAGAAACACTGGGCTAGAATATTCGCGGAAGCTGGTATCTCTTTTTAGTGTGTCATCACACAGGCTGATACTAATCACTGCAGGTAATTTTGAAGCCATGATTCCTGTGCATTTAAAGTTCCCGGAAATCTGACAATGCCAACATGTACTAGGATTTAATTTTGCCGAGAACAATAACTTTGCAAGCCAAACAGAAACAATCTAGGGATATTTTACATGCCGTATAATCATACGACATGCTCGCTGTCGATTTCTTGCATCATAAAAATCCACCAATTTGTCCAGGGTCGAACCCGCAACTTTGGGAGAAGCCCAGCGTAAAAACAAAGCATGCCTCCTATAGCCAGCAAAAATAAATAAATAAAATGTTACTTTTTAAGTTGCTTATTAAAAATCATGAACATTTTTTTCTTGAAATGGTTTAACTTAAACTTGATGATGTTGCTACTTAAAGATACTAACAGTTTACTCAAATTTAAAAATACTTCCTATAATATTACATTGGCACCATGAAGGCTATATATTTTATTTCTTCAGTTGAATTTACCACACAACATTTGACTTTAATCCAAATGGTTATGAAACAAGCATATAAGAAATAAGCTTTCTAAAATAAATATTTTACTTAAAACCAATATTATTGAATTATCATGATGCCTTACAAACAATTCTAATATATGAAATATAAATCATTTTAATGCCATTTGGGCGCGTGTGTGTGTTACATAAATTAATTTATTTTATTAAATATCTAACAAGTTTTTAAACAACTCTAACGTAAATTTTCTAGGACTCAAACAAAAACAAACCATAAAAAAAGAAACTGCAGAAGAAGGAAGTGCAAAATATAAATACAGTTTTATGTTACTCCATCTTTAAAGATTAGTCTATAACAAAAACTCATTCCTATTTTAAAATTTTAAGAAGGCTATCTAGTTGATTCTTCTACTAGTTTACAGGTTATAAGCACAATAACATCTGATGTGCCACTTATACAAATTGCATTTTAGTTACGAGTAATTATAAGATACTAGCTGCATGGCTCGGCGTGGAACGGGCTTTCTCTACTTTTATAAAGTTTCCCTTTCCTTCACACACAGAAGCTGCACTTCTAAAACTCTCTTTCAAAATGATTCCCCCCCCTCCTCCGCTTAGCCCGGCGTTGCTCAGTCTTTTACCGAATGTGCATAACTTAAAATTCACTTTTATGAATTTTTTTTTTTTTTTGCTTCTTTTCTTTGTCAGACAGTTTTATCCCCCCCCCAGCGTTGCAAGAACATTTTTAAATGCATAACATATTGTCATGGAAATTTTCTCTTCCTCTCTCGCTATCGGTCATTCTTAGGATGTGTGTATGATTTCTATATTCAAAATTCCTTGGTAATTTCCCACAATTAACTATTACTGCCCATTTAAAATTTTGGCTACCGCTGAAGACCTGCTGTTGAATCTGTCGAGAGTTTAAACGTCCTAGCGTTGGTGTGGTATGCAAGTTAAGAAAAAATGAGTGACAGTTCAAGTCTCATCCTCGTCACTTGACAACAGTTCAAAATGTTGAGGTGCCTCGCCAAAAGCTCTCGAGTAAGTGAACAGTGGGACTTTAATTTTCACTCACTCACTTTGCGACTTTTTTGACCCGGAAATGAAAATGTACCTTTTTAAAAATAGTTGTATGATGAAAAAAGTAGAATTTTTTATAATTACAAAATATCACATCTGTAATAAATGTTGATTTAAATTTTGAGCATTTTTTGAAATGTTCGATACATTGGAAAAAATTTTTACAGAATTTGTTTTTTTTTATAAATGAAGAAGTTATAAAAAAATTTAATTTGACAAGTAGTTTTTAAATATTTAAAAGTTGAGTATTTTTTAAAAAAATCGTAAAAATTTTTCGGCATTTTATTTTTAAATCACTAACTCTAAAAGATATAAGTGTGAGCTATTTAAAATTCAGTTTCATATAAACGCATCGATATTGATTAATTTTAGAAAAAAATATAAAATATGTAAAATATCGTTGTTTTGTAAAGAAAAAAAAATGTATTGTGACGAATTAAATTATCTTTCCAATTACAAAATTGCTGTGGAAGTTATAAAATGAGCGAATAAAATGTTGAGTAATTTTTTTTAAAAAAAGCATTTAATTTAAGCGATGATGTTGTTTTGATCCCGGGTACAAACGGTAGTAATCAAGCGCTCTTTTTAACACGTGTCACGAAATCTTCGGAAAAAAGGGAGGGAAAATACCTTTAAAATAAACTGAAGAGATATTCAATTTGACCAAATCTGGTGATTTTCAATATTTATAGGCTCATCTTCTCTAGTGTAACCTTTCATTAAACATGACAGTCACAGAGGAAAATATTCATTTGGCGCCTAACAAATGTTTGCCTTCAAAACCTTGGCTGTTACACAAAATGTAACAAAAATAATGCTTAAATATTTCTTGCAAAAAAGAAAAAGTACGGAAAACACAATTTAAAAAATTTAAAAAACGTGATTTTTAAGAAATTTTTTCAATCTTTGTACAGAATACGGATAATATCTCTCTACACAAGGAAAAAAAATCGTGAGATTATTTTTATCAATTAGGAAATTATTATGTTTTTAATAAATTTTTGAGTATTTTTTTTTGAAAAATCGTAAAAAAAAAGTTTTTTACATTTTATTTTTTAAATGACTGATTCTCTAAAAGAGAAAAGCATAAACTTTTCAAAAGTAGAATATCATTTCATTAACGTGAAAGGAAAGGCAAACAGAACAATTTAGAAATCACTTTCATAAAAACGTTTCGATTTTGACTCATTTTAGAAAAAGTCGTAAAAGTAGAAAATATCATTATTTTGTAAAATGAATTATACCGTATCGTGGCGAAGTAAATGGTCTTTTAAATTCTGTAATTAATTTTTGTTTGAGTCTTACAAAAATAGATCATGTTTTAAAAACTTGGGGAATAATAAACCTTCCCGCTTTCCATTCTGTTTGGCGGTAGAAACAACACGCAGGCATAAAACAAAGACTTTTGATTTATTTTAACTTATTAGAATATCGGAATATAAGTGGTCAAAATGGATTCCTCGGATCATTCCTGATCTTTTGGTACCTTCGACAACTTTCGGCCTCATGCGGTTCGTGAGAAGATAGACACACTTAGAAACAAAGATAGATACGTTTGTTTACCAACGAATTTTAATAGTATATAAGTTTTTAATAATTATACTCATAGTATTACTTTTATTTATTTAGATTGTATTTTTAGTAAGCTTTCAGATTAATTATTGCTTGATTTCATTCTCTACATACATAACTTTGACAATAATATTTAAACAGCATATTGCTGTTTAAAACGTTAAATCGTAGTATTTAACAAATGCATATATATAATACATATTACATAATAACACGAAGAACAAGCAGCTGATAATAACAAAGAAAGAAAAAAATCAGGAGTTACATTAACGTATCATTAAGCAACATGAACCATTCAACAAAAACGTTTTTATATATCATCAGATAATTTTAAATTCTATTCTGATTAAGCGAGTACAAATATAAAATAATTGAGAAAAAACAATGTATATATAATATTAATTTGTATATTTTAACAAATTATGTTTATTTTCTCGTAATACAACTTTAAGGATGTCAAATGATTTAAATTTGAGGAAACAAAATTGTGTTATAAGCTTTGAACTTTTAATTCCGTTAAGTAATTTATTAAAAAAGAACTTGATTTAGCTATAATGTTTGTCAAAAATCAAATTTGTAAAGTTAATAAAATAAGTTAATCATAATACTTTAATTAAAATAAAATCAGAACAAGTTTATATGTTCTGAAATATAAACTTACACAATAAGAAATCTTCTTAAGAACAGAAATTCAAACAGGGCTTGTTTTAATTTCAATAATTATGAATTGATTTCAAAAATTAATATGATTTCTATTTGTAAGTAAAAATTAATTCTATTAAACTCCAAATAATAAATTTGAATTTAAATACACCATTACATTTAATTAGTCATTTTAATTAGAATCAGAAATAAATTGCAGAACAAATATAGTCGTTCTCAATTTAGTAGTTTCTATTCATGTGTTACTAGTAATTATAGAAATAAATCAATGCAGTAACTACAGAAATATATTTGATAGAAGTAAATCATTATTTGTGCCTTTGATTTTATTTTCAATAAGTGATACATTAAATAGAATAACGTTTGCTTCAGCTACTCCAATATATGTAGATACTTCTTTCTATAATTATAGTTGACGAGGTTTAGATAGTGAGGAGAACGCTCAGGTGTTGTTCTAGTCCCTTGATCATTGTTCATAATTTTATGAGGATTTTTTTTCATAATATACATCTTGTTTCTGTACAAATTGAAACTAATTGTATTGTTTCTATATTAATCAATTTGTTATAAAAAAGTCAATAAAAAAGGTGATCCTACGCGTAAAGTGCTTCAATAATTTTTGACATAAAATTAAGATTTGTTTTTGTTTGATGTAAGATTATGTTAGAAATATTTCCTAATGTCTTAGATTTAAAAGCAAATTTGATGTTTTTCTTATAACGTCGGTTATAAATATGTGTTGTCCCGCCCCTGAGGACATCCGTTCTACACTATCCACGCAACCTGTTTCTATTGAGAGGAATGAAGAAATACTAAAGTCATTCATACTAAAATCTGTTTATTAAGATCTTAGTTTAAACACAAAACAACAACAAGAATATTCTAAGGAGTATGATCAAGAACGAGAAAACGCAACACGTATTACCAATCGATAGCGCAACTAACCACTAAACCTAACTTTATAGATTAAGTACTATCTCAATAGGGTAAATGCTTTATATACTTAAAGTTTAATTTATTAAGCTTACCGCTATACCCTAGATAAACAACTACAGTCCTTATAATTTCTGTTCTGGCTTTTATCCGGCTATGCTCCTTTGGGCTCGGACCCACTTATGGTTAATCTGCGCCACCACTGTTAGGCTAATTTCCAAGATTAAGATTCATCTTCTAGACTATATCTCATATCAGTTTGCGACTACCTTTCTACTTAGCAAACACACCTAGCTACTCCACTTAGCGACCCCACGAATGCTAAACTTCCCATATATATATATATATATATATATATATATATATATATATATATATATATATATACATATATATATATATATATATATATATATATATATATATATATATATATATATATATAATATATATATATATATATATATATATATATATATATATATATATATATATATATATATATATATATATATATATATATATATGATTCCTAGTTTACTTATACGCGTTCTTCTTCTTGAGTTGGTTGTAAAGAATTGGATCGTGGCTGGCTTTGTCAGGAGTTCGAGTCATGTACCACTAAAGACCCGCCGTGGATAGCAGTGATGTTCGTTAAATCTGTCGAGAGCAGAAACGTCATCCCGTTGACGTGATGTAGTAGTTAGGAGAGGGAGTTGCAAGCTCAGGTGTCGTCCACGTCACTTGACCATGGTTAAAAAAAGTGGAGACAGTAACAGAGAGAGAGAGTGCGACGTTAATATTCACTCACTTGGTTTCGGGAATTTTTTATCTTCATTATATCACTAAGAAATTGCATATCTGACATTTTTCTGTTTTTATGTAAAAAACAACAATTTGAGATTTACTACAGTTTTGGAAAAAAGCCAATATTTAATTATAATTTTATTTCATCTTTTTTTTGTTGTTGATACCTAGTAAGGAGCTTTAATAAATAAACAAATAAATTTTATTTAACAATTATCACAAAGTGGTTAAAATAATAATTTATAATGCACTTATTTCTATTACATTTATTACTGTAAATAATATGAGTATTTACAATGATATAAATTTTAAAAACATTTCTTCTAACTCTGTCGGATAATTTATTAATTTACTTTTAAAGTTTTACTATATATTGAACGCAATGAAATCATTAATAAGTTAATTCTTTTTTACTGTCACTTTAATACTTTTAATCCTCGAATTTAACCAATGTAATATTAATTATAAAGTATTAAAATTTAAATGATTATGTTCATTAAATACTTTTTCCTTCATATAAAACAGAAACATCTTGGCACAAAAAACTTTTCATTAAGGCAAGAACTTTTTTTTTTTTTTTTACAAAAAACGTTATTATATTACCATGATTATATTTAAGTTTCATTATTTACATTACTTAAAATATTATATCCCTAAATTCATGTTAAATACCAGCTTTAATGAATTTTTTTTTGTAATAGAACAATACACATTTGAAGATAATAATGGTTTCAGATATTTAGGCTACTGCACGCCTCATTGACTTCATCCCAGATGTTCGCAAAAGAGTCATTGCTAGTAACAGATGCTATTATGGCTTTAAAAAATATGTAAAGTTTAATTTTATCAGCAGAATAACAAAACTACTCATTTACGAATCATTGATGTGTGTGTGTGTGTGTGTGTGAAGCCCGTTCTCACACATGCTGCAGAAACCTGAGTAATAGCCGAGAAAGACAAGAATAATCTTTCTATATTTCAATGAAAAGTCCTTAGAATTATGTTTGGCGGTTTGAAATGTGGTGTTATTTACAGGAGAAGAACCATTGAAGAGAAAAGTATAATCTTCTAGAGAACCCCAGATATTGTTAAATCCAATGCAATCAAGTGTTAAAATAAACAGGACACCTGAAAAGATTGGTGACAATCGAGTCTCAAAAAAAATCTGTGTGACCAAATCATATGGTACTCGAAGCAGAGGAAAGCCAAGAAAGGTGGGTTCTGATTGCCTAGAAAAATATCTGAAAACTATTAATGTAAGAAACTTTTAAAAGTCAGGCTAAGAACACACATGACAGCCTGGAATGGAATCCTTAAGAAGTCTAAGATCACCTTGATCTATCATGTTATTGAGGAGAGAAAGGAAATATTATATCAAGCAATTTTTTTTAAAAAAAGTTGTTTTCATTTTAATTTGCAATTAAGTATAAACAGTATTTCTAAAGAATGTTTAATCACCCAATGATATTTGCCGAGATTTGATGTTTTTAGTAAAATGGCATTTGTTGTAACAGTATTATTTAAATTCAGGAATTATAATTTTTGTTTCTAATACAGCTTTTGTTATTTAATTATAGTTGATCTTCTAATTACAATAAGAAATGCATGGATTTATTTTTTGACTATGACATTTCAGCTATTTTAGCACATTTACAAAAAAAAAAATCAAACATCTTTAAAAAATAAAATTTATATTTACTGCGAAGAAATAAAGTACCGTAGAGTAAAAGTTTGTACGAAAAAAAATTTTTCCATCGTAAAATGGATTCATGGAACTTTGATATTTTTATCTGCATTCTAGATCTTAAATTTTTTCAGTGCTCTTACACAAGTTTTAAAAACGCTTTCAAAAACCTTATCTCTTTATGGCGTACGACTACTTTCCCATTCTATGTACCGAAAACTGTAAATAAATAAATAGCAAATAACAATAAAAAAAGCGGCACAATAAATAAAAAATTACCTAAAGGAATCGCCTCAGGTTTGAAATATTTCTATTTTTCTACATTCTTTTCCAGCTGCTCAAGTACATAGTTGTATATTTTATCACATCAAGTTTTGGAACGATATGTTCCGTTCCTCTAAGCAGGTGTAAGGGAAAGAAATTTATGTTCCTGCGTTTGCGAAATGGGTAGGATTATAAATATACGGACTGGGGACAAAGGAAATCAAAATTTCTATTTTCTTTTCGTTAAAGAAAAACAATGCGAGAGTAACGAGACTATTGTTTTGTCTAGACACAGATTTTGCGTGTGGAACTTTCTCAGAAATCGTGCTCTTTTGTTTTGCTTTTGTTTCGTATTTATCGGTAACAAGCGCATTGAAATGGAAGCAGTTCGAAAAGATTATTTTTAGTAAATGGCCGCTATGCTCAACATTTTTCTCGCTTTAAGAAACATTGTGAAAAATGGTAATGCTAATTCTTTTGGAATGAATAAACTCTTGAATGTGGTGTCATTTGAAAAAATAAAATTGTAAATGTAATATACTAATTAGACTTAGGTATTGGCAATTAAGTATTGGAAATGTACACGCCTAATATAAATGATTATTTCAATTTAAAAAGTTTAAAGTATTATTTGTACACAGATGAAAGATAAATGAAAAAAACAACATACTCCCTAAGTTTTTATTATGTATTATGGAGCGTTGAAAATTAACGTTTAATCATGACAATTGAAAGAATTCATCAAATGTAAATGGCACAAAGATGTATGGGCAGTATTCTTCACACAGCAAGGGATGACTGATAAATGTTGCCTGGATAAGTTGCGTCTAAATTTTCTCAATTCAGTGCTTTCAGTAATTTAGTTTCCCCCTTCACTGACACATCCGAATTCGGGACTACCTAAGTGATGAACATTTTAATCGATGGATTGGTGGCAATGCTGAGAATGACATAGCTTCATTCCCTTGGCCATTTAGATCCCCTAATATAACACTGTGTGACTTTTCCTGTAGGGGTACATTAAGAATCGTGTTTACGCACCTTCCCAACAACAATCATCAATCGACTTTAAAGCAGTGTTTCTCAAATTGTAGGATGCCTCCCCGGGGGGCGCGAGCATATCGAAAATAAAAAAAAATAATAAAAATTATTTACTGGAATGAAGTAAAACAAAGTACTTTCTAACATAATAAAAAATACACATTTACACTGCTATAATTTATATATATCATCTGCGATAATACGTCTTAAAAAATAAAAGCTTCTACTTCAAAACCTCATTTTAGCTATCTTTGATACTGTAACCAAATAAAAAATATTTTATTTGATTTGCTGTAATCCTATGATGAGAGATTTTTTTATTACGTTTTCTTTTCAAACCAAAATAAGAAAAAACAAAACCCAGACCCATAATCAAAAAAAAAATTAGGAAGATAAAAAATCCATCACTGTTATATTATTGTCATCAGCTGTTGGCAGCAGAATGTATTTGCTGCGGTTTGACCTTCGAACTTTCTTGTACGATTAGTTACGTCCCTGCTCCTATGTATTTGTATTTTCATTTAGGGAAGTTGTAAATAAACTATTTCTGCAGCGATTTTTTTCCTTGTAAAATATTTTTTATGATTTTTGAAAAAGCACAGAGAGCACTTTGAAGGATTACATGGCCAAGATTTATTTCTATGAGTTATTCCCAAACATATACAGCATAATAAAAAACATTTTACATAATTTTATTGAATATCCATATTGTAATAAATACACTTTTAATCCGGATCTGTGTCACGCCGAGCACAGAGTGCACGAATTCGGTAATTCTGCCAAAACTGTTTAATTGTTACCAATGGCCCTGACACTATTTTCCTGTTTGACAGTCTTAACGTGTGAAATAAAATATATTTCTCACATATCTCCCTCTTTTTTTGGGAGTGAAAAACGTTTTTTTTACAATCTTAAGGTACTTGTTTTGACTGAGTTCCCGGTGTGATAACTTTTTTTCCGAAATATTTTCTGAGTCCTTGAAAGCAGGTGAGTATATTTTCTCTTAGTTAAATTATTCACTGGGATTACGATTTTTATTGTGTACTAGAAAAATAATTATAACAAAAGGATTTGGGTGACTCAATAACCCTACTCGACCATTAGTATCGAGTGCGTGCCTGCTCCAGGGTTAAAACATGTTGAAGTCTTTTCACTTTAATTATTAAAAATAATACAATTATTTTTCATCGGAATTTTATATTATTGTTCATTATTAAACATAAATTCTAAATGCTAATTCTGTGAGACTTAAAATTACAGTTTGCTTAAAACTAATTATAATTTGAGCAATCATTTAAAAAAATTCATTTTACATTTTTGTAAACATTGTCGCGCACTTGGCTTTACTCTCCTTAAAATTCAGCGATTATATCAATAATGTTTTATTGTCTTATAAATGAACTCGTGCAAATAGCGGGTAATTCAGCCGGTATACTTTTAATGTATCAGTGGTGCACAGAATATTTTATAACTAAATAATTAATGCTAAATTAAGAACAGGTTTAATAAGTATTAGCGACTTCCATGGGCTTGTCTTACAGAGCAAATTTTTCAAAAGAATGCTTTTGATTAGAAATTCATCCACTTAGTTCTTTCTAAAAAAAGCTGATATCTATATTTTGTCTTCTAAGTAGCCACCGCATTTTGCAATATGTTCCAATTTAAAAATTAGAGAAAGGAAAAATAACATAACAATTATCCTATTACTTATTCTTTTTTTTTGCTTAAAAGCAGCATATACGAAATTTAATACTTATGTCATGAATTTGTACGGTTTATAATTAAGATTATTGCTTTAGCGCAAAAAAAAAGCATTATTATTGCATTCAGTACATTATTAATGTATAAGGGGGACGCGATAAAAATTGTGATTGAAAAGGGGGGCGCCAGTATTGAAAGTTTGAGAAGCACTGCTTTAAAGAACAGTTTAGTACTGCATTGCATGCAATTGGCAGGACTATGATACAAAATGTATGGGATGTGATTGATTATCGTCTGGATGTGTATCGTGTAGAGGGTGTATAAACTTGGCGAGTTGTAGCTTTTTCATATATATTTCAATTCTGTACGAGCAATACTTTTGAAAACATAGCTGTCTCAAAATGAATGAATCATTTATGCTGACCCTGTATTGTGGTACAAATTTATAAGAAAATATAAACTGCTTATTAAATGAAAATTGATTAGAGTGAAACAAATTCGGGGATAACTTTGAACACCTTCATTATATATGACGCAATGAAATGACCATTTAATTAAAATTGATTAATTACATTTAATTTATGTATATGGCTCATCACATTGCAGTTTTACTGGATGCATTCATTAACAAAGCCTCTATCTGTTTATCAATTTATTATATTCTGAAAACGTATTCAAATATTCAATTCTGCAGATATCGATTGAAAATTTTAACTAAGGTATATACATAGTTACTGTATAATATACATTATAGTATTCTAAAGGATTTATTTAAAATTAGTCATACGGAATTTCTCCGTAATGATGTTATAGTAATTGAGGCGAAAAACAATCATACATTTTCTATATGTGTATAAGTATATACTGCTCTTTGAGTCAAATAATTTTATTTCCAAGTACTGCATAAATGACATTGGTATTTTCCTAATGTTAATGCTGGTATATTTTTTAATAAATACATAGTTTTCAGAAAATCGGTTTGTTGTTGCAAAATGTTTAGATAAAATAAGTTTCTAGCTGCTTATTTTGATTCAGAACAAATCTTACATTCGAAACATTATGAAAACTAAAATAATTAGACTTATATATTATATTACTAAACCTACATTACATTAGATTATGCTGATATATTACGTAAAATTTCATGGACATTTTTTTTTGTAATAATACTCAAAATAAAAAACCGTTTCAGTGAAAAAGTAAACAAAAGGAACTAATCAAGTGGATACAAATTATTTATAAATGCATCACATTTTCAAAAAAACCTACTATATCTATATAAATGATTCTTATTCTTATTTAATTCGGAGGGAAGACCAAATGGAATATCTTTGTATCTTTCTTTGCAATAGGAGATTGCTAGAAGTGTTGTATTAAAAAATGAACCAAGTCTGGAACAGAAAAGTCACTTCAAATGCAGGACAATTTCCGACACTTCTTGTCAAGAATTAAAGCAATGATTAGAGAAATATGACGGGGTTTTTATAATGATACTGAATAAGAATAGCAAAATGTTTCCACAAATTTTGCTAATAATTTTTCTATTCTGAGAAAATCTTAAGCATTTTGAAACTAAGGATGAAACAATGGGAGAGGTAAATATTTCAGAAAAAATCGTTGTTTGTAAAAAATAATTAATTAGTGAACTAATACATGAATGAAATTAACGCTGAGAATTACTTAGTGCTTTGGGGATTATCTTTCCTGCCATATTTAATAAAGATCGAACTTAAATTGTCACGCTTTACTGAAATTAATTTAAATTAACTAAATAGCTCATCGTCTTAATATCTACATAATGAAAGATAGTTCTGATTAATGTTGGTTTTATAATTCCCTTTATGAGGAATTAGATAAAGAAATGCACGTTTTTTAACTTAAATTAACGTCTCAAGAGGAAATATATTTATGATTCTTAAACAAAATAAAATTTATATACACATTTATAAAATATTATGAACGGAGGAATTAATCGAATAAAATATTTCTCGTTTAGGTATCCCTTTTAATATAAATCAAAAGTGTTACGTAATATTCTGTTCTTTAAAATCCTATGCTATTAATTCTTAACGACATTCTAAAGAAATTCTTTCCTCTGATGCTAAGAAATCATATCTAGTCATTTAATGAATGCATTTTGATGCGTAAGACCATTAAAAAGACCACAAGTAATTTTCTTCTTCATTCACAGTATACGATGAATATCCCGTCGAACCGTTTTCCCAATTGCGTTCCGCCTGATAGCTTATTCTTCGCAATAACATGATTCAAAAAAAGAGAAAAAAAATCACTCTGCATCTCATCTGCATATTTAATTCGTTCCCCAATCTGCCCGATAATATACAAGAAGAAATGAAAAGAAACCTTTAAAAGGTAGGCTACTAATAAAAACTTAATTACACATTGTTCTTTCAAGCATGCTGTAGAAGATGCAATCAAAAGGTTACGCAGGAGAAATTACCAAAAATTTCTTTAAATGTTTCGTGAGTTAAAGATTCCATCTCATTTTTCTTCGGCTCTGATACTAATTAAGATGATCGTAAAGATCAATTTTTTGCGTTAATTTTATTTACTTGTCGACAGTATTACGCTCGCAAAAATGTAATTAAATAACTGCACCAAGTAATTTACTCATCCATTATATCATTTAATTCTAATTAAACTTTTCAGAATGGGTTGTTGCTGAACGAGTTTATTTTCATTGATATTCTTTTCTGACAACAAAAAAAGACAATATTAATGAAATTACTATTCTTTGAAATTGTGTTAAAGTTTATCTGTTGATTTTTTTTCCTTTCTAAATATGCATTGTGTTCTCTCTCGTGATATATACATAAAATTTCTAATCGTGTTTCTGATAGTAAAGATTGCATTTAGATAAAGATATTAATGAGGCAATTTCATTATATATTTTTTTCTTATTATTTCGGTTACTTCATCTTTGTGTTAGACTTTTTATTTAATTAGAAGTGTTTTTTTTCTACAAAAATGAGGAATATTTTTCATAAAAGATTTTTTTCCCTTTTAAAAACGTTGTTTGATTTCTATTCATTCTCTTTTCAGAAAGTATGATGTGGCCGTGGTAGCGTAGTTATCAAGGTAACGAACTCATGCTCAGCGTGTGATTAATTTGAGCCTAGTATCACTGATTTTCTTCCGTGAAGGGGGTTGCTATACGTTAAATCTATCGATGCTCAGACGTCCTGCCCGTGGTGTGGTACGGAAGTTATGAGAGAAGTGCTAGATGTCTGGCGTCATCCGCATCACTTGACCATGGCACAAAATTATCAGATCTTTCACTGAAAACCCTCGAGTAGTATTGTGATGTTAATTTTCACTCACTGCCTCATTCAAAATGTATGGTTGTGTTTCTTGTGGTAATGGTAGCGAACATGAAAGAAAATTCTACCTAAGATGAAACTGATTTGGTTAGCACAGTGCTTCTCAAACTTTCAATACTTGTGATCAATTATTTAATCATAATTTTCATCGCACCCCCTCCATAGTATAACAATGTATTGAATTCAATAATACGATATTTAGCCACGGAAGCTACAATCCGACTTTAACCTCTTAAATGCCGCCGGCGTATATAAACGTTTCACTCATCCAATGGGTAGATTATCCCGGACGTATATATGCGTCTTTCCGAAGTGCCATTTTTTTCTGTTCCCTATTATCTGTAAAATTATTACGAATGCTGTGAAATGCGATAAAATGCCCTGAAATGTTTACGAAGAATTTACTAATTTCAAAAGATTTGCTTATTCATTCATTTTCTCCTCCCTGAAAACACCACATACACGTGCATACGTGCAAAACGGTGGCATCGAGGAGCGAATCTCGTAAATTTTCATCGACAGTTAAGGGATTAATTATAAACCTGGCAAATGATCAAGATAAGTATTAACTTTTGCAAATAATTTTATGTATGACAATTCCGTGGGGTCACTGGTGATTATAAAACTTGTTCTTAATTTAGTATTGTTAAATTAATTATAAAATTCATTTTGGATTTCTGATACATTTATAAGTGTATTATATCAGTGCAAATGCTGTTTTTTGTCATGTCAGAGTGTATTTTGATTGTTCACCCCTTCAATAAATTAATAATTATTTCTTAAATAATCTTTTGCTTTCGATTTTTCAAGATGCTCACGCCCCCCTGCTATGGTTATCATGCCCCCTAGGGGGCCGTGTCCCACAGTTTGAGAAGCGCTGGATAAGCATTGTGGTAAAATTCAGAGTCTGTGGTGTCTGCTAAGGTATCGTCCTTGTTCTGAATAAACTCAAGTAAGTGTTGGTAACTGCTCCCATCTTTCCTTTGTGAGTTTATAAGCACTGATCCAATAACTATTTATGTGTTCGTGTGATTGATGTATTTATCTCTCTCTTTGAGCTCTCTTTTCAAAAATATAATAGAAATAAAATTATAAGTCTTTATCTTCTGGACATTTTGTAATTTTTGTTCTTGTGCTCTTGTATTTCATTACTCACTGGTACTCTTTTACTTATCCAAGAATCTGTATTAATAGTGAAGCAGCATCTGAGTGTGTATGTGTTTTAAGTTTTACTTTTACTTTTTACTATTTAACTTTAAGGTATCTGACTACGTTCGGAACCGTGATTTTGCAAAAGCGTATAATTGGATAATATTTGCGATATATAGTGTCACTTAGATTAAAAATGTATATAAAGTTGTTTTAAGAATATTATCACAATAAAAAATTATTTAAGTACAATATTTTGACAAAAAATTAACATAGAATGACCCATTTTCAAAACATTATCCTTTTATGAAAAATGCTTCTATTATAATAATATTTTGCCTGTATATAACTCAGACATCTCTACAGAGGCTCAACAAGATTTTTTGAAATATATAACTTTAAAGTAAATTTAACCTTATTTTACCACAACAGAGGGGAGAAATGAAATTTTAAGTAAAAAACGCCGATAATTATTTCAATTGGTAGTAACTCTGAAAATAATGTTAATTTTTCAAAACTCCTAGTTTTCGACAATCTGGAGGAGTCTTTACTTCATATAAGCAAAACATTGTTAATATAGAAACATTTTTTATAAAAGGAGAATTCTTTAAAAAAAAGGTTATTCTAACTTAATTTTTTGTGAAAATATTATATTTAAATCATTTTTTGTCATAATGTCCTTAAAACAATTTTATACATGTATTCTAATCTAAGTGACACTAAATATCCTGAAAATTATCCAATAATGCTCTTTTTGAAAACCACAATCCCGAACGTAGTCGGATACCTTGAGTTTTACGTTTACCTTTTATTACTTAACATTAACGGTTAATTTTTATTTTTTAACACTCGGTGAGGGGTTCACTTTTGTGTAGTGCTCATCACATCCACTTTTCTCATGAGTTTTGGGGGAATCTTAAATAAGGGACAATTTTCCATATGCATTTGTGAATCAATAAATTGTCTTTTCGGGGGGGGGGCAGGTTTGTAGCTCGAAACCTTTCAGTATATCTCAGACCTCCAGAGTATGTATAAAAGCCTTCTGTAATTTAAAATTAATTCTGTAATTCAAAATGAACTTAAAATCAATTAACCAATCATCTCTCAATGTCTCTAACCTAGTCTTCAAACTATTTTCTCAAAATACCTTTTAGTTACGCTAAATTTTTAAAATGGCCAATTGTCTTTTGCTAAGAGCAGGAAAATTTTAGGGTGGGGATGACTTTTACGAGATAGTATTTGACGAATGTCAAATTATGCAACATCACTAATTCTACTAAATGTTTTGTATTTTAAAAGAAGGAATTTCAAACGAAAAACTTCCAAGAAAGGTAGCAAACAAATTAATTTAAGTGTTTTAGGCAGATATACTAGGTGAGTATTTGATGCCATTTGCATCAAGTATTAATTTGATAATAATTGGCTAGCGGAGATCACCAACTGCCATTGAGGTGGTATTTCCGGCGAAGAGAACGATCTCCAATTTACTGCTGGACACAATAAGTCTAGATCAACACAGTCTCCTACACTCATTTTTCCATTTTTTTTTTTTTTTTGTTATTTTGAGTGAAATTCTAGTGCATCCAAAAAATCGTCGCATTCAAACATTATGTTTTCTGTTATACTTTCATTCCTTTATTTCTCTCCTTAATGTCAGAATATTTTATTAAGTAGTACATAACAATCAACTGTTGTATGTTAACGTCCTCGATCCCTTTGTATCACATGTGATACAAAAGTTAAATTATTTTTTGTGAAGGCTGAATTTCAAAAACAAATTTGGAACCGGTTGTAATACATGAGATACAAAGGAAAATACCTCATATAATTCCCTTGTTTAGTCAACAAATGGCAGTACCTGTCTATGATAGCAATTTCTAGTAGCGTCTTAGAATCAAAACAAGATGTTTGCACGTCGTCTAAGTTAATTTTTTTTCTAATATATATACAAATATTAAACTATTTTTGAAATATGCTTTTTCTTTGTATTTGTACTTTTTACTATTTGCTATTAAATTTTTACTGAAATATTAAAACATAAATTTGTTTGTATCCCATGTGGTACAATCGGGCCCAATCACTTATGAACATACTTTTTAAGTCAATTTTGTATTAACTTTTTGTTGTATTTTGGGATGATTTGAAGATTGAAAGAAGTATTTCTTGAATTAAAATCTTTAGTTGAGGTGCTTGCTTTCCATTTTTACCCATTTTTCCTATTTTTTTTTATTTAATAAGTATTTTTTATCATTGATATATTTCACATCATATGAGAGCTGATGAATCGTGATGATTCTGATTTGTGTTCCCTGCCAGATGAAGATGATTATCAAGGTGATAATGGAAGTGATATGGATGACGGAGGATAAGGATTTATTTCTTAACTTTTCTGCTCCACTCAATAGGGAATATATACAGATAAGTTCAATGCAGTTTCATTTGATTTTCAGGAGGTAGGTTTGACCTCACATTGTAAAAAATTACAATGATTACGTGGGGGGCATGGATCATGTGGACCGTACTATTAGTTTCTACAGAATGAAGTTCCTAACCAAGAAATGGACAGTACGAGTCATTTTACATATGATCCACTTTACAATGTCGAGTGCATGGCTTCCGTACAGAAATTAATATGACAGAATTAGGGGAACCTAAGAAGGATATTCTGAACTATTTTGCATTTAGACTCAGTATAGCATTACTGAAGAAGCCATCTCTTACTCATTCGCTTGCCGAAGATGAAAATGAAGAGCCCCCTGCTAAACGCTGAGTTACGACTTGCATTCCACATCAATCAGCTTATAATGATGAAGCTAGGCACATGCCTGGAATGGTTGGGGATAGGAATCATCGAAGTAGGTGCAGGGCAGAGAAATGCTCTGTACAATGTACAGACTGCAAGGTTATTCTGTGCTTTATAAGTACTCTAGAGAGACATTCAATTCGTTTCACGAAAATAAAAAAAAAGTGTATCTAAAATTTTAATAAAACTTAATTTTCACGTAGAATTTATGAATTTTGTGCATTGTGTGATTAAAAACTAAGATTGAATTAATAACTTCAATCTTGCTTAGTACTTAAAAAAATTATTGTAGTGTCTGTATTCTGATGTTTCGCATGTGATACATACCTCCTAGCTTCTACAAATTAAAAATAAATTTTTAATTGCACTTTTCTACATCATAGGGATCCAAACAACTATTTAAGTACCTTTTACAAAATATCAAGTTTTTATTTTTGTCTCCGGACTGCATTTAGACTCAGTATAAGGAAAAATTGAAAAACATAAATTCTAGTGTAATAGATATTATTTCCCGTTATAATTTATGTAACATAGTAGCAAATTTCAAAAATAGAAAATATATAGTATTGCATTTTGATACTATTCACATTAACTCTATTAGTATTATTAGTATGTAATACTTAATTGATACTGTTACTAACTTTATTATGAAATGTATTTGGATCTACAAAACTGTTTGTGTATATATATATACCAACGGACAAAAAAATTAGAGCACCAAGAAAGAGTCGTCAAAATGAAGCGAAATTTTACATACATAATGACTACTTTGATATAAGTAAATGATTAGAAAATCAAAGAAAAAGATCATTTATTTCAGAGAAAAAATCAAAATAACGGAGGATTTAATACCCTGTTGAACCCCCTCTAGCGTGAATGCATGATTCGATACGCGCGGTCATTGAAGCATACAAGTTTTGTATGATGTCTGGAGACAATTCGTTCCCCATTTTCTATAACCATGCCTCTAGTTCATTCAACCTCATGGGATACCCAACTCGACGTCTCAAATGATCCCAGATATGCTCGATTGCAGACACATCTGGATATCGGGCAGGCCAATTAAGGGTAGTAACAGTGCAGAAACAGTCTTGTGACACACTTGCCGTGTGAGGCCGAGCATTGTCTTGTTAAAAAATGGCTCCTAAGAACCTTTTTATAAATGCAACATATGTGGTTGCAGGATATCATGGACATACCGCCCGGGCTGCCATGGTGCCAAGGATCAATACTAAGGGTGACCATGTATTGTAGGCAATGACACCCCATAACATCACACCAGCTCTGGGAGCGGTGTGTCACTGTAATGCAAAGGCAAGATTGAGGCGTTTGTCACGGGGTCTCCACACACGAACACGGTTGTCATCACTGCTAAGATTGAATTTGTATTCGTCGCTAAATACTACCTGGTTCCATTCCGCGGCTGTACAGTCTCTTCGTGTGTGGTACCACTCCAAAAGGAGGCGTCGATGGATTGGAGTCATGAGCAGCATACGTAATGGGTGCCGCAATTCCAAAAGGCCTTCTGTCTGGTGGCTTCGTTCGGTTTGAGAAAACACAGGGGCCCCTAATGAAGGTGCTACCTGTGCCTGGATGGTGAGCAATGATGCAGTTAGCTGTACGTGAGCATGTCGAGGGCGTCCTGATCCTGGTCTTCGTGTAAATGACATCACTCTAATCCACTGCTCCCAACACCTCCTCACAGCATAATCAGAACAGCCTAATTGAAGAGCTATTTGCCTAGCTGACCACCTAGCTTTCATCATGTTGATAATTCTCCCCCTCTCAAACAGTGACAGCTGTTCATAATGTCTTCGAAAATGGCATAATGACATGTCTAGCTTAGCATTTTCTTTGTAAGCAATTCAGCATACTCAAATAAGCTTTGGTTACTTGTTTTTTACTCCACAGAGAAGGACGTAAAACAACCTCTTCCGGCTATACGTAATGCAAAATCACGCTGTATTTCTAATCATTTGCATAACTCCCCGATATGTATCTTCATGACAAGTTTCGTTACAATCTCTCAGTTATTTCTTGGTGCGCCAATTTTTTTGTTCATGAGTATATATATATATTAAGATTTTCCGAAGAAAGAAAACAGTTTGGTTGAAACATTTGTCGGAAGTTACTAATGAGAAATCATTTATCTGTAATGACTTTTGTAGAATTCTGAGACAAGAAAACAAATGATTCAAAATCAGTGTTGTAAAAAAAAGGGAAGTATTTTAGATACCTTACTCTGTATATATATATATATATTTGACTGATTTAATAAAAGAAAAACTTAGTGAAGCAGCATCAGTTCATGGAGGGCCAAGACTTACTGTGCCCATCTCAGTTTTCAGAACGTTAGTGGATGTGTAGATGTTCCAATCAGGTACTAAGATGGACGCAAATTCTCAAATGTTTAGTTCCCAAGTAAGCTTGGTACTCATTTATCGACCCGCTGAAGGAATGAAGGAAACATTAAAATTTTATTATGGTGGTATTACATTCATTTTCAAAATTTCATATGTATTTCATTAATACAGTAGAATACTTCATCAATTTTTTTTTAATTTTTCTATCGCTGAATTATTTCCTATTTTTTTCTTTTGTTTGCTTATTTGAAAAGCGTAATTTAAGAATTTCCTCAACTAACAATGCTTATTTTTCTCCACTGCAATGCTATACTACTTTCTGGAATAATATTATTAGAAAAATTTTCAAGAAATCTAATTTAAGTAGTATATAAGAAATCGGCAGAAATAACCATAATATGGCAATATTTATTTTTGACGTTTCTATGAACTAAACTAAACATATTTTGATTTTTTTAAAAAAAGGGATCCTACCTAGATGTCATTTTAGATTTAAATTCATCAAATTCATATTTTTTAATTAAATCAGCGAGGAAAATTGAAAGATCATTAAAGGACAATTTTGTTTCAGTATACACAACTGTTACAATCATTGTACAGAAATTTGATAAGCATAATTTTCATCTCAAGCAATTCCATAATACTGAATGCCTGAAAAAGTGTAATATGAATACATCCATTCATATATTCAATAAATTATTTTTATATGAATAATAAGCTTACTAAAATATATATTCTGGCTGATTTATTTTAAATTTAAAAATCCTACCTTATTAATATTCAGTAAATATTTTTACTTCATAATTATATTCAAACAAAAAATAATTGAAAGCAATAAAAGTCATGACATTTATCTTTATATATAAAAATCTTCTGTGCTTGTGTATGTGACTGAATTCCTCCTAAACGGTTAGAATGATTTTGATGAAATTTTTCTGTCTGTTCCAGTGTACTCGAGAATGGTTTAGATTCACAATTCGAGGCAATATCGTAATTATTTAAAAAGATATTAATTAAAAACCTTAAAACGCGTAATTGTTTTACCCATTTGTGTAATTTATTCTTCTAATGATCGGCAACAAAAGCCACGATATATAAAAATCGATTATACTCGATTATACATACAAATCTTCTGTGTGTGTGTATTTGACTGAACTCCTCCTAAAAGGCTGGATTTTTTTATTTAAAATTATTTCTTATCGGAAATCTATACTAATAAAAGAAAGAGTTTGTGTGTGTGTTTCACTTCTAAGCAACTCAGAAGTACAAAACTTTGCACATAATTACTATAGGTCCTAATGATGTGCTCTAAGAAGAGTATTTTTTGAAATTTGCAATAGATTGTTTTAAGATTGAATTTTTAAACGATTGTCCCTTTTTATTCTGTGGAAAATTTCAAAATGAAGTTGTATTTCTACCGCAGATCCCAATGATTCCTTCAGATTCACTTATACCATTTAAACGTTTACAACTTCCAATTCGATTGGCATTTGCTATGACTATTAATAAGTCACAAGGTCAAACCATGAAGATTAATGGCTAAATTTATAAAATTCATGCTTTTCTCACGGCCAATTATATGTCGTTTCCTCCAGGGTTGGAAAACCATTGAATTTCTTTGTTTATACCCCTCAAGTATTAACCAAAAATATTGTACATCCAATGAAATTACTATAAATTAAGCTTTTGTACAATTTAATAAATATACTTGCTATAAGATCGTTTGAGTCCCAACTTTTTCTCCTTTAATTAAAACAAGTTTAAGTTTTTATTCACACAGCCTCTACATTTTACTTCGCTCATACTATACACATACTCACACGCTATCAATTGATCGAATTGTGATTACTGTATATGTAATGAAGTTAGATTTTGTAATAACTTTCTAATACACAAATTTTCATCAAAACGGTCCAAATAGTTAAAGCTTATTCATTAAATTTTTTTGGAACTTTTTAATTTAAGATATATGTACAGGACAACGTCTGTCGGGTCCGCTAGTATATATATATATATATATATATATATATATATATATATATATATATATCAAAAACAAGAAATAATAGATAATGAACATAACAAGAAATAGCGTAATAAAAATATAAAAGCTGAACATGAAAAACAAAATTATACAGAAATAAAAAAAGAAACTACACAAAAGAAGAACCTAGAGAGTCAGAAAGCAATTTCGGACTTAGGACCGAATAAGTGGGGTTAAACTAGTTTGAAGGCGCTAACCTTCCCCCTTTGCAACTCGGTAGGAAAAACTAAATAAAATAAAATAAACAAAAATTCAGAGTATGGAAAACTCAGAGAGTTTAATAAAACCACTCACTACTATAATGTAACAAACTCTCCCAAACTCTTAATGCAGAAAAATCGCAAAATAATTACGTAAGAAAAGTAGAAAAATCCTATATAAAACAATTACATAAGAAAAGTATTTTTCAAAAAATAATTTAACAAAATTTCTTTACTCACAGAGCTTTTACGAAGAGAATCAAGCGTCTTGACATCAATGAAAATCAATTATTTTATTATATATATATGGGGGTGTAATATAACATTTATACCATCTTTTCCTTCAAAGGAAGCGTAATTTATTACAAGAAGTTTTGAATATAGAATAGGAGTGTATTGGTCCTTTTATGAAATCAAAATTTAATTATGATATTTAATTTATTTTGTTCATGTAGGTGTATTAAGGTACTCATTATTGGCATTTTATTTCAACAAGTCGAGAAGATACTAAGACAATAAAGAAAATAATTATTTTAACTTTATTAATATCATATTATATTGCTTTCATTTCTTTAAGAATTAGATTCCACGTGCTTCTTGTATAAACATGTTTAACAAAAGGCTTAAAAGGTCTCTTAATAGCGTTGCAATAAAGTTTTCTGATAAATTATATCTGATACTAACATTCATGAGATTCGAAAGTGATATCTATCACTAGGATTTGGCGTATAAGAAGATTAATTCTGTCTTAAAATAAATGAGACAGATAAGATATAGAATGCAAGAAGGCTTAAACAATTCTTAAGAGTTTCAAAGTTATTCTAATTATCATGGAAGCTTAATCATTCGTAAACTTGTAGAATTAATAGAATACTTTTAAGTGCATCATTTTCAAAGTGAGAATTCTGAACGCCATGGGATACCATAATTAATTCCTACAAATGCGGAATATTCTTTAGAAGATTTAATTCATTTTTGTTTCCTGAATAAAGTTCAATGAGGGGCAAGAAGTATGATAGATTACTAATCGGAATCTAAATCTTTCTTAGAAATTGTATTTTACGAAATTTTATTTGAATTATTGAGTAGTATTTTTTTCTAACGGTTTTAATCAATGCGTTTATTGTAAAATTCGCATGGCAAAAACATAAGGATTTTGAAAAATATATGATAATTCTTGTATAAAACTTAATCAAGTGTTGAAGTCTTCAAATTTTTTGAATTATATCCCATTGCGGGGAAAATGTAGTCTTTCTAAATATTCTATGTGTAAAAAGTATTTTTACGAAAAAAAAGTAATGTAGTTAAATATTTTAGAAACAGTTTTTAATGTATTCTCTATTTGTTAAGGTTTCCTCATTCTATACAATCTCTTAGCATTTTTTTGTTACTTAAAGTATTATTTTGCCGTTTCAAAAGTCATTTCTTCCAAGAGCCGTTGCCTGAAATAATAATGAATTCAATGACTGATTAAATGTACAAAATGTTTAAGTTAGAGTCCTCTTTATGAATTAGTGATTTAAATAATTTTTTAAAATGACTGAGACGTTTGCAACTATTATTTTTAAAAAGAATATAAATGGACAATTATTTTTTCTCGTTACTTAGTGTAAATTGAATTAGAATATACATATAAAATTGTTTAAAGAATATTATTGCAATAAAAAAACTATTTAAATGTAATAATTTAGCAATAGATATAAAAATAACTTATTTTTGAAATATTCTTTTTTAATAAAAAAATGCTTTTGAAATAATAATATCTTGCCTATATATAAATAAGACTTCTTTGCAGAGCCTGAATTACGATTTTTGAAAAACTTAATTCAGAAGTAGATTTTTTCATAGCTTAATATGTCAGAACAGTAAAGCAATTTTAACAAAAATTACTTTTTATTATTTCAATTCTTCGTAAATCTGAAAAAAATGCGATTTTTTTAAATCCTACTTTCACTTCTGTATGGAAGTCCTACCGGCTATAGTCAAAATAGTATTATTATAGGAGCATTTTTCATAAAAGGAGAATGTTTTGAATGTATTACATTTTAACTTCCTCTCTGGACAAAACATTGAATTTAAACAACGTTTTATTTTGGTAAAATTATTCTTAAATTAATTGTATCTGTATATTCTAATTCAGCTGGCAAAAAAGGTCAAAAATATATTTATGTGTACATTTTTTTTTCAAAATCACGGCTCCATGTCACTTTAAACGGGGTGTTCGTCCTTTTGTCGTGTTCTAAGTATTTGGAAAATGTAAGTTTCCCCTTGAGCATGAAGTAAAAATACAATTATATAGATAATTACTATGTCAAATTAATATTTCTGAAGTTATTCGTAAAAAATATTGTTTTAAGTTTTTTTCATTGTAATTTTTAGTAAGTTTAACTTAAGCCATTTATTAATTTAGTTCTACCCCTTCAGGACCGGTGAAAGGAGAAAGAAGCACCTCTCCAGGCCAGCACAATTCGAGAGTATACACAGGCAGGCGACCGCGAGAATTTCCTTGCTAAGCTTAATTCATTTAAAAATTCATGTAAAATCTTAAATGCAATCAAATACTCTAAAATTTTAATTGATAATATCTGAATATACAGTACATCTTCACTTTATTTAAAAAAGAAAAAAAATGCGAATTTTAAAGAAAAATGTTTTCATATTTACAAAAAAAAGTACTCTTTTTGCCATGATGATTAAAATAAAATAGACACAAAACTTACAAAATACTATCTGATAAATTTACTCTCACATAAATTTGTTGTAGCTTCAACTGGTACAAATATTTTCTCTCAATAACAGCTAATATACTTTTTTTATTTTTAATTAATCCTTATAATGCTGTTTGCTTTCTTTTAGTAGTATGTTTTCTGTCCATATGGTTTTGTCATCTCTAAATGCGCTAGCAACGAAAATGAATCGTTTGTTCTTACTTAATTAAAAATGAGTCAGTAAAAACAAAGTTTCTTTTTCGTTAAAAACGATTAATCCGGTGTGTGCTATTAAGATCTGCTCTTTAACTGTGTTTGAGTATTAAAATTATTTATGTAATTATGAACCAAATATATATAAATAAATACTCGAACTATAATTATGAATGTCTGATGCCCAATAAACTGATAAGTTAACATTCCTTTTCCAAATTAGTCAAAATATAAAGAGAAATTCAAAGAGCAATATATCACAACCCTTAAATGTCCAATTCTCTCAAAAAATTTAATTATGTGCAGTTGCTTACATTCATAAATATCCCGGATCTAATTAAAAAAAACTCGAAGCCGAAAGCACATATTGAAGTTCAAAGTTTTGTGAAACATTATTAAAAAATGGACTTAAACCGCCAACTAGTGCTTTGTAAAAATTAATATAAAATCTTTCCAAACTCTTATCACAATGGTGTGATCATGAACCTCAGAGAAGAGAAATAACTTTCACATATATGACACCGTGGGCCCTGGAGGGAGAAACGCGGGATCGCATATATGTAATCATGGGCCTGAACGAGTAAAGAGCTGTTTTCATAGTGGTTTTAGATTCAATAGTAGAATTATTTCATTTAGAAGGAAAATTCCTTTATTTTATGTATATTTAATTAACTTTATTCATCTTATTAACTTCATACATAACATATAATGAATTCAACATCTAAAAACACTGATTTAAAGTTTATTTGTCCACTACTCTTTCAAACTTTGATTTTGATTTCAAAGTTAACTGTTGGGGTTTCTAATTGCATATTTAATTTTTTATCATCATAAATATATATATCGATTGTATAAAGCTAGATCAGGTAAATAGTTACAGACGTTGATAAACTCCAAAACTTCAATAAAAAGGTAAGCAATTAAAACCTTTTAAGATTTTATCGGAAGACAAAAAAGTATTTCGCTTCATGTACTGCGAGCATAAAGATAAATGAAAAAGATGTGTTTATTCAAGTGCTGAATAAGAATGGGAACCGATAAATTCCATTTATTTCACCGAGTATTAAAAAAAAACCCTGTGGTAAAATATTTTGCCTCTTAATGGTCGAAAAATTGTTTCAGGTATAATTAATGCAGATGTTTTATAATTCTTCAGTTTAAAAGAAAAATGGATTTAATTTTATTCCACTTGGAGCATTGATAAAATAATAAAGATAAATTAAGTATCTCTTTTCTTATTGTTTATTTTTGAAACTCCTTGATTTTAAGTTATGGACTAAGTTTATATTAAATAGTAATTAATTACCATTAATACTTTTAGATACGCTTTAAATATTTTAATAAACATAAACTTAATTAAAAATGCCCGTAGATTTCTTGGAAATATTGTGTTTAAAATTTTAGAAAATATTCGTTTATAAAATACTTTAAGAAATAAAAGCACAAGATTATTTCACTTCATACATAGTTATATATTAATGCTACTTTTTTAATTAAATCATTTCTCTTTAATTTCATTTAAATTTCAAATAAAATGCAAATATGTTGTCCAATAAGCGCATATTTTTATATTGTTTCGAAATACATTCATTATCATAAATTTTGAGTGCCAAGAAAGAGTTGTCAGAACGAAACGAAACTTAGCATACTTAATAAATATTATTGGTCTAAAAAGGTGTTTACAAAATGAAAGTAAAATAACCATTTATTGCAGAAAAAAGTACATCTAAATGGATGCTTTATTACCCTGTTGGGCTACTTCTAACATGAATACTTGATGCGATACGGTCGGGAATTAAGGCATGCAAGTCTCACTTTTAAATACTTTGCTCAATTTTATATTTTTCTTCTGACATTTTAAAATACATTTATAAATTTGTGTATATGTATATGGATGTATATATATATATATATATATAAATATATATATATATATATATATATATATATATATATATATATATATATATATATATATATATATATATATATATATATATATATTTATATATATACACTCTGTCGCAAAAATATATGCACCCAGAAGAAATCAAGCTACAATCACGAAACTCGGCAAGAATGTAGTCTGGTAAGAGATATGCAAATGATTAAAATTTCGAAGCCAATGAGACAAGGCTAAGTGTGCTATGCGCATATTAGTTGCGCAACTGGGAGAGTTTAAAAGCATGAGTACGAGCGCCGTACGGCTATCCAAACGAATCTGATGACTTTGATAGACGATATTGAGACTTAGGATGCCTCTAAGACGTAACCGGCGGCAGTACGAGCAGCTGACGGACTTTGATAGGGGCGCCTCAGAGAAGCAGGTGGGTCGAATAGACGTATCGGCCGCCACACCTCGGTCGGAGCGATATGGTAGTTGCTCGGTGTTGGCAACAGTGGATCACAGAAGGTAGAGTGTACCGTCGCGGAGGGTCAGGACGTCCCAGGAACACAAATGATCGCGAGGATCGTGCAATCAGAAGAGTGGCCACTTCGGCACCAACAACGTCGCTAGCATCGATTCAACGCCACTTACCTCCTTCAGACATCCAGTGCCATCAAGAGAAACCATAAGGAGACGACTGACCGAAGTTGGCTTGAGGAGCCGACGTCCGCTAAGACGTTTACCACTGACCCCACATCATAGGCAGTGTCGACTGGATTTTTGCCGACCTCGGGCAACTTGGAGTGTGACAGACTGGAGACGTGTCATCTTCAGTGATGAATCCCGATTCAGTCTCAGTGCTGATGACCACCGCACACGTGTCTGGAGGCGCACCGGCCAGCGGTCCGATCCGGCATTTATTGTCGAGCGGCATACAGCAATTTCACAAGGTGTGAAAGTGTGAGCAATTTCTTGGGACACACGATCATCTTTAGTTGTCCTTCAAGGCACTTTGACAGCTCGCAGATACGTGGACGATATTTTAACGCCGATTGTGCTACCCATGCTATCAAGTCGCCCAGGTGCCATTTATCAACAGGATAATGCTCGTCCACATACTGCGCGACTCTCCCAACAATGTCTTCAAGGATATGACGTCCTACCATGGCCTGCCAGGTCACCAGATCTTTCGCCAATAGAGCATGTCTAGGACGCGCTGGAAAGGCAACTGCAGCCGTCCCGAGATACAGGAGAATTAACTGCGCAGATGCAAAGTCTATGGCAGGATCTTCCACAGGGGGTCATAAGTGATCTAATTGAATCGATGCCACGCCGAATTTCGGCTTGTATAGCTGCCAGAGGTGGCTTTACTACTAACTGATTTTTAACCTTTTGCAAGCTGTAACCGCTTAATAAAATGCTATTTTGTTCTGAATTTTTAATCATTTGTTTATTTTCATATACACTGCATGCATACCAAATTTCGTGAATGTAGCTCAATTTCTTCTGGGTGCATATATTTTTTTGCGACAGAATGTATATATATATATATATGTGTGTGTATATATATATGTATATAAAGTGTGTATATATTTAAAATTTTAATATACTAATGAATGTGTGGCACAGTATAGCCAAACTTGGCTCTTGCGCCAAAAAAACCCCAACAATCAATCAATCAATCAATCAAACCCCAAATGCTGCTCTTCCACAACTGCTGTAAACTCACCTTTGATTCAATCTAACTCGTACGTTGTCCAACTTGCTGTTCTAATTCATCCCAGATATGCTTGATCAGTGACAAATCCGGGGATCGAGTATATCAGGGAAGGGTGTAGATATGGCGGAGGCATTCCTGTGAAACATTTGCTGTGTGTGGGTGAGCATTCCTCTGCTATGATTGACAACACGTTTGGCGGAAGAATATCACGAACCTTCCTCTGTGTTGCTATGGTTCTGTAAAAAAAATTAGGAGTGGTCGTGTGTCGTATGTCATACCATCCCATAACTTCACACCAGCTGTGGGTGGATTGTAACACTGTCAAGCGAAGGCCACTACACACGTACACGATTGCCATCACTCGCCAAAACATCGTTGCTGAAGAAGGCTTAATTAAATTTGGTTGCTGTCTAATCCCTTCAAGCGTGAAACCACTTCAAATGTAGGTGACGGTGAGTGGGCGTCATTATTAGTTTAAGTAAAGTGCATCACAATACCAACTGCATTACAGCCAGACGCCTTGCGAGGGTACGGACTGACACAAAGGACCGTAGTGAAGATGTTGCCTGCGTATGGATAGCAAATCATGAAACAGTTGGCCCGATGCGTGCGTATCGTATGATGTGTCAGTGTTCTCAACCATTGACATGTCGAGGGCGTCCTGAGCCTGGTCATTGTATAAAATACCTTTCTCTTTTCCTTAGTCTCAACAACTCTTCACAGTAGTTAGGATATGCTAGGTAGCTAATTACTTGTCGAGTTGACCAGCCTGTTTCTACCATCTACATGATTCTTCCCCTTTCACACTTTGACAACTACTCATATTGCTTCTGTTGGAGTTGCAATGGTACCTTGAAAGAAAAACTTTCCTCGACAGACGAGGAAACAAACTCTACTTACCTATTTTTTAGTCAAAATAAAGCATAATTCAATTCTCCCTGGTGGAATTATGTGATCTTCCATCATGCTGCATTTTTAATCATTTACATATTTGCCGGACACGTACCCTCCTGCCAAGGCTCATGACAAGCTCACTCTTACTTCTTGGTGCGTAAGTTTTTATGGCAATGAGTGTATTTTAATTGGGTCCCCCACTCATTCTTTTGACTCAAATGTTAATACTTTACGCTGTTAATATGTATACTCTTTTAAACCTAATCTCGAAAGCAAAATAGAATTTTATTGTTCTTGATATTTTTCTTCAAATTTGTGCAGTTTGACAAACTAATTCTATTTGCTACTAAAATTCGGAGAATGGATTATTTTTATTGACATAACTTGTAAATGTATTTATACCAAAACGGAAAGAGAGGAAATTATACATCCTACCCCCCATTGTCAAGAAAGTTTCACCAAATATATTTTCATTTTTCTACAATTTGTGCAATTTTTTTAACACTTTTAAAAGCGCACACAAAATCTTGGTGGCTTTTATATAAAAAAAGGAAAATTTGTAAATTTATTAACTGAAACGTCATAGTTATTTTTTTAAAAAATCACATTTTATTACGTCTAAATATATACTGTGAATAATAACCTATCCATTATAAAAATTTCGAAAGTAAAATTCAATGAGATACATTTTGCTGTATTTAATAATTGTAGTGACCACGATAACCAAGTGTATATGATTTTGAACCATATTGTTGTCTAAGTTGTGCATTGAAGTCATTAAATCAGTGCTTCTCAAACTTTCAATACTCGCGACCCAATATTCAATCATCATTTCCATCGCGCCCCCCTCCATACAATAACATTGTATTGAATTCAATAATACTATACTTTGACACTAAAGCATACATACACTACACACACACTTTTACAGTGTGTGTGTAGTGTATGTGTGTAGTGTTTGTGTATGTGTGTACTGTGTGCGTGTGTGTAATGTGTATGTGTGTACTGTGTGTGTGTGTACGACTTTAAGTTCTTATGTGCCACCGACGTATATAAACGTCTCACTCATCCAAAGCATTGATCTTTTGGACGTATATATACGTAGTGTGTGTATGTGTGTAGTGTTTGTGTATGTGTTTAGTGTGTGTGTGTACGACTTTAAGTTCTTATGTGCCACCGACGTATATAAACGTCTCGCTCATCCAAAGCATTGATCTTTTGGACGTATATATATACGTAGTGTGTGTATGTGTGTAGTGTGTGTACGACTTTAACTTCTTATGTGCCACTGACGTATATAAACATCTCGCTCAGCCAAAGCATTAATCTTTTGGACGTATATATACGTCTTTCCAAAGTACGACCTTTTCTGTGCACTGCTATCCATAAAATTATTCCTAAGGCTTTGGAACACAAAATGGGAATCTTGACAGTCTTTGCCCATGATTTACTTATTTAGAGGATTTTGCTTATTTATTCCTCTTACACCCCCAAATATCAAAATACACGCGTCTACGGGGAAAACACTGGCATTGGGGACAAAATCGCGTAACTTTTAATCGGCAGTTAAGGAATTAATTATAAAACGTACAAATCATCAAGATAAGTGTTTATACAAGCCCATGGGGTCACTGGTAATTATCAAGCTTGTTCTTAACTTAGTATTGTTAAATTAATAATAAAATACATTGTACAGTACAGATACTTTTACAAGTGTATTATATCTTATTAAGTGTAAATGTGTATTTTATATTTTATTGTGTCAGAATGTATTTTGTTTGCTTACTTTCAGTAAATTAATAATGTTTTGATCAATCTTTAGTTTTCGACTTTTCAATATTCTCACCCCCCCCTTGTAGAGTTATCAGGCCCCTCAAGGGGGAGCGCCCCAGAGTTTGAGAAACTCTGCATTAAATGTCACTTGACATGTAATCAAAATTATGAAATCCTTTTCAAAGATCCATTTCATTACTTCTAAATGCGTCTTCAATATAATAGTTTTTCAGTTGTTATAATATGTAGTTTATTTTATAAGCCCTTTTTGAAAATTCTTGAAAATAATAATACATTAAAAGATAGAAGGAGGACGTCACATTCTATAATATAGAAATATGTGAATGAAGGAAATATAATAAGATACATTCTCTCGTAATTGTGCATATAAAAAGACATTACCCTCAGACTGCAAATTATTATACTGTGGATGTCACAAATCTAGAGAAAATCATATATTTTAAGGTATTCTGTAATCTTAATGTAACGTATTCTCATATTTTTACTCTCAATTTTTTAATTTTTCTGTAATTATTCATTTATGTCTAAGTAGTGTACTCATATATTTGTACCACGTTGCCATTTGAAACTTTTCAAACGTTTGTCAAAAACTTTTGATTTTATTGAACGCGTAGCCTTAAAACTTCTGCATCAAACATAGTTTTTTTTCCTCTTCAACGATATTTTCGATATGAATACATATGCTGGGCGTTTTATTAATCGACACATTTATTTATAAATACTTATACAAAACAGTTGTTTATTAAAACAAGGGTGATAACTGGATTGTGTTAAATGTATTATATAACTCAAATTAATTTTATAAAAATCATATGCACTAAACGAAAGGCTGTAAGGAAAGATCTTTTAGCATTAAATTGAAACTCTTATTGTATTGCAAATTTAGGTAATGCATTTTCCAATAATATTAAGATTTGAATAAATATAAAGTTATCTCCACTTTTGTGAAATTTATTCACCGTCTATAAGATGAATATTATATACAACTATCATTCATCGGTAATGTAACTCTTTTAAGATTCCTTCAAATTAAAATACTAGTTGCACAATTGTGCTTTGGAAATACCTTAAGTATAATTATAATTCAGTAAAATATCAGTTAAGAAAATTTAAGCATTCTAAGTATATGTGGAGACTTGTATTAAAAGATATTAATGATTAAAGTTTGTAAAGAGCTATTTAATTCAATTGGTTTTCTGTCATATCTACACAATTACGAATGCAGTTTGCAACAGCATATATTAATTATAATTCATTCAGCATATATTATGTATGGAATATAAGATATCATATAAAATGAAATTTTATAAATTCAGCATTTACTTTAGTATATTCGCTGCTAATTCCTAAAGAATATAAATTACCTGAAGAGTTTAATATAATGTTTCGTACAGTTTTATTTTAGAAGCGTATTAGCACTGTTTAATCGTATGATATCAAGAAACCGATCACCCCTCATTGAAATTAATTAAGTCGTAAAAGTATACTTTTTATTTCATTATAACGGATTAAATAATTGTGCAGAATCATTCCTGTATCAAAATAAAACGTTTAGACTGACTTACGAATTTTAGAGAAAGGAAACATTTTCAAAATCGTCCAAATCAACAGATGGGGCAAACAGTGAATATATTACAATCCCTTATTACAATCTACTGAAAATAATTCTTTATCTGGTTCCTGATTTCTTTTATTTTCATACCACTCTAAAACAATGAAACATCATTCTATTTACTCCGAAAAAAAGAAATTGTTTAATAAAGTGCCCCATCTTCTTTTTTGCAAATATATTAGCAAGATGTATTTAAAAAATATTATATTAATTATAAAGAGGCAACTTTTTATTTTAAAAAAAATCTGAAATAGAATTAATACCTGAGTAACTAAATTCACATTAAAAACAAACAACCAATTTGTTAAAATTATGTATCATACATCGATCACATGAAGGGATCAATATGTGTGTTGATTATTGCATTTATATATATATATATATATATTTTTTTTATTTTTTAAAAGAATAAAAGTATATATTCCCAACACAAAGGGAATAGAGCATGCATTAGTCGCGACGTTTGCAAAACTTTAGTGCTTTCTTTAAATATATTATTTTAAAATCTTTCTATTAAGGTGTAATAAAATATGACAAAATTATTCATGATAATGTCTTATTCACATTTGAAAACAAATGCGGGTCGGGAAATTTGGAACATAGAATTATACATTAACCTTATTTAGTATGCGGAATTATATAAACTGTTTCGTCGTTTGTGAATCAGTTTGTTTTTCTATGTCTTTGTAATATTTAATATATAAAAATATAAAGTAAATGAGTGTAAAGGCCTTACAAAGTAAGGATCTGTATTTTATTGTTTCACAAAATATTATACAGTGCTTCTCTCTCTCTCTCTCTCTTATTTTGATTTTTTAAGTGTATGTTTTTTTTACCGAAAGGTATTTTTAAATGTATTTTAAATTGTGTTTTCATCAAGGGCGGAAAAATTCTTTATGTAAACCAGTGCTTCTCAAACTTTCAGTGCTGGCACCCCCTTTTCAATCACAATTTTTATCGCGCCCCCTTATACATTAATAATGCACGTTGACATTAAAGCAACAATCTTTATTATAAACCGTACAAATTCATGGCATAAATATAAAATTTTGTATATGTTACTTTTAAGCAAAAAAAATTAAGTAATAGGAAATTTATTGTATTATTTACTTTCTCAATTTTTTAAATTTGAACATATTGCAAAATGCGGTGGCTGCTTAGAAGACAAAATATAGATGTCAGCTAAATATAGAAAAATAACTCAGAGGGTCAATTTCTAATCATAAGTATTCCTTTGAAAATCTTTGCTCTGTAAGACAACCCCATGGAAGTCGCTAATACTTATTAAATTTGTTTTTAATTTAGTATTAATGAATCTCTATATATAAGACGCATTTGTTATCTGTTTGTCTGTTCCCTCATAACTCGAGAACCAGACACCCAAATAACGTGAAACTTGGTACACATGCGTACGCAAATTTACACCAGAAAAGTGTTCTTAAATAGGGTTTGGCGTTCATAATTCCTTCCAAATTGTTTAAATTTTAATTTTTAAGTGATTTTCCAGTGTTATGACGTCATCATGTAGTCACGCGTTTCTCACTAAGTGGACAATTTATACTTTACATGCAGTTTTTTCAAGATTATTACATACTTTACTGTAGATTTGTTTATCGGTTGGAATATTTATTCAATTTTTCTATTCATTGATATTTAATTAGGATTATTTTTCGAATAAATAATTTTTATTAAGATAATTCTTTCAACAACTAAACTTTGTTTTGTTGTTTTGGCAACATTTAGGTATTATCGCGGGATGTTTATGTGTGTGATTTTGCTCGCAAATTACAACTTATTTATTTATTTCTTTTAGAATGCAGAAGATTATATAATTTTGACAAACTAAAAACTTCCTCATTGATAAGGGTTATATTTTCAGTTCGGTTCAAATGTAGTATAGGGGAGGGGCACTTGGGATTTGGCGATTTTTCTTCGGATTTTTATCTAAATGTCATGGTGAGATATCAATTCATTCTAAAATAAATAATACCGAAAAAAAGTACCTTGGAGACCACTTTTAGTAACCAAAATAAAGGACTGCGCCAAGTAGCCCCTCTATACAACACTTGATCCAATAATATGGTTCTTTGCAATTTCATGTGTCTTTATTTTAACCTTAAGGGTTAACCTATTGGCTTCAGTGCATGAGCCAAAAAATCATACTGCCTGCAAAATCTGTGTTGGTAATAATTACATATCAAACTGGAATAGGCATCAGAGAATGAGCAAAACAGACAAATGGCTTAAAATACCTGTTGAGGAAGCAGGTGGTCATAAGATAAATTATTTTTGGAACTCATGTACTATCCTGGCAATCGCCAACATTCAAAATAACTTGCCGAGTTGGCAACCCCGATTTTATGTGTCATATATATATGTTGAATTTTGAGTCGTGCTTCGTTTCATATATCGCCAATAAGTTGTGGTTATATGTAAAGTACCTTATTTTTTCAAATTACGCTTTTGCAATGATAAAAAGGATTAGTTCAGTTCTTTTTATGTCGGTTAATGTTGGTATTGTACTTCATTTTTTCAATTTATTTTTATGCTCGGATATATATACTTTGGATAATTTTTGTAGTGCTTGCGTATTATTGCACAATTGCCAACGTTCAAGACAACTCTGCCACTTTGGCAATTCCAACTTTGTGCGAGTTGAATTAGCAATCATGTGCTTCATTTTTGTATAATGTCACCAATAGTTTGCAATAATACATAAGTACCTCTAATTCTGTACATTACTATAACATTAGACTGGCAGCAACATACCAATTTGGCGTGATTTCAGAATCATGCCAAAAATGAGTATGTTGAGGAAGCAGGTAGTGGTAAGATAAATTATTTTGGCACCTATGTGCTATCCTAACAATCGCCAACATTCAAAATAACTTACCAAGTTCGCAACCCTGATTTCGCACGTCATATATATGCTGAATTGCGAGTCGTGTGCTTTGTTTCATATAATGTCGCCAAAAGGTTGGGGTTATAAGTAAATACCTTATTTTTCAAATTATGCTTTTGCATTGATAAAGTTAGTTCGGTTCTTTTATGTCGGTTAATGTTAGTATTGTACTTCATTTTTCAATTTATTTTTATGCTCGGGATATATATACTTTGGATAATTTTTTTTTTTAGTACTTGCGTATTTTTGCACAGTCGCCAACGTTCAAAAAGCTCGCCACTTTGGCAATCAACTTTGTATGCGTTGAATTGGCAATCGTGTGCTTCATTTTGTATAATGTCACCAATAGGTTGCGATGATACGTAAGTACCTTTAATTCTGTGCATTACTATAACATTAGACTGGCCGCGACATACCAATTTGGCGTGATTTCAAAATCATGCCAAACATGAGTAGCCAACCAATATGAAATTAATATTATGAGTATTATCTTAGCCTGTTTTATCTTTCCCTCCAGTAATCCTTAATTAATTTAATATATAATTTTTTTATATATATATATTTTAGTACTTACTTTTTCTTTGTTATTATATACTGCAAATATTTTTTGCACATTGCGATGTCTTTGGCAAAATTAATCAGTGGTATTTTCTTAAATATGTTTTTTTATCTGTTTTTGACAATTTTTAAAATTTTGTTTGATGTCTGTCTGAAATGCAAATAGCAAAATAAATATTTTACAATATATAAATATATATATATTGTGTTTGTATGAAAATGTTTATACTGATTTATTCAAAATATTGAGTCTCGTCTTTTATTTTTGATATCTCTTTAAGATTTAATTTTATGTTATAACTAGCTATACCCAGCTAAATGTTGCTGTTGCTCAGTCAGCTTTAAAATACTGGTACACCATAAAGTATGTCATGAAGCTTACAAAAGTAATAATACACAAAATTCAAACAAATCTATATGCATATAGACGCATTTGTTGTCTGTCTGAATAAACTTTCTCTTTCACACTGCATCATTTGGATAAATTTTCAAATTTTGTTTGTGTGGTTAGTAATTAATTATAATGCTGTAATTTTAATTGAATAGGCAGATATTGCATTTTTATGTATAAAAATAGTTATAACTACTGTACTGTATTTTTCAGTGAGTGAATATTAACGTCGCACTGTTCAGCTACACGAGGGCTTTTGGCGACGGACCACATAATTTTGAACCATCGTCAAGTGACGTGGACGACACCTGAGCTGGCACCCCCTTCTCCTAACTACCACGCCACACCGATTTAGCAGGAATATTCTACCAATACTTAGCTGGAATATTCTTTGAAATCCACTCTTCCAAGATATAGGATGACACAGGTTCTATGATGAGTATTTTAGCAGGGAAGGCAAATAGTTTTGTAGCAATATTACATTTTCAGCTGCCAGCGTTTTCAGCAGATTGCAAAGATTATCATTTTTGTGCCCCCCAAAATAGTTAATGTCAAAATTCTTATGTTTATGGAGACCTTAGAAAACGATTTGACTATTTATTTTAAGTCAACGGTGTACATAATTAATTTTACAATGGAATGTATTTAATTAATTTATTAGCTCTAACCGATTAAATTTCCCTAAGTGGAGTATTTTGTTTATGTATGTCCCTTAATTTTCAATGTAGTGACTTAAAAAAAATATTGCATGAAAAAATTTCTGTAGATCATAATGCGGTAGATAAAGCATTAACGTGCATCGCTCTCCTACACGGCGGGTCTTACAAAGCTCTAATAAAGTTTGAGCTATGAAAGTAGCTAGACATTTGCCAACTTGACTCTATTGTCAACATTTCGCTATTTTTTCCATTGAATCGCCATTGTTATTTAGGAAACACCGTTGCTTGCGAGTATTACAATTTAAACATAAAATAAATTCAACAGAAACTTATATTAATGTATGACACTTTCAGTTATAAATTATTTACAATATTTTAAGCGTCAGAAAACTTTTAACAATGTTACTTTTGCTGAGCAGAGATCAGCTTAGGGAGGTATTTTCAAAAATACCCTCAAGAGTTTTACTGGGAGTTATAAATATAAAAAATATCCTTTTTATCAGCTATTAGATCTACAGACTTAAAATTTAACACAAAGGTATTTTTCTTTCTTTTTTTTTTTCTTCAGCTGAGATATGTGAAAAGCTTTTTTTTTGTTTAATTTGCAATTCACTTAAAATTAACTCATTAAAAACTTCTTTATCCTTCAATCTGTGTTGTTTAACTTTTCAGTTCACCCGTGCGAAGAACGGGTATACCAGCTAGTTAGTTATAAAATACTCTGTGCAGCACTGATACATTAAAAGTATACCGGCTGAAGTACCTGCTCTTTGCACGAGTTCATTTATAAGAAAATAAAACATTATTGATATAATTACTGAATTTTTAGGGGAGTAAATCCAAGTGCGCGGCAATGTTTACAAAATGTAAAATGATTTTTTTAAGCGATTGCTCAAATTTAAATTAGTTTTAAGGGAAATGTAATTTTAAGCCTCACAGAATTAGCATTTAGAATTGATGTTGAATAATTAACAATAATATAAAATTCCGTTGAAGAATAGTTGTATTATTTTTTTTTAATATTTAAAGCGAAAAGACTTCAATATGTTTTAACCCTGGAGCAGGCGTACACTCGATACTAATGGACGAGCGGGGTTATTGATTCACCCCAATACTTTTTTTATAATTATTTTTAGAGTACACAATACAAATCGTAAATCCAGGGAATAATTTAACTAAGAGAAAATATACTCACCTACTTTCAAGGACACAGAAAATATTTTGGAAAAAAAAAATATCACACCGGGAACTCAGTCAAAACAATCACCTTAAGATTGTAAAAAAAAACGTTTGTTGCTCCCAAAAAAGTGGGAGATATGTGACAAATATATTTTAGTTCACGTTAAGACTGTCAAACAGGAGGATAGAGTGTCAGGGCCATTGGTAACAATTAAAGCGTTTTGCCAGAATTACCGATTTCGTGCACTCTGTGATTGGCGTGACCGCTCCCGGATTAAAGGTGTATTTATTACAATATGGATGTTCTAAAAAATTATGTAAAAGGTTTTTTATTATGCTTTATATGTTTGGGAATACTCATAAAATAAATCTTGGTCTATTAATCCTTCAAAGGTCTGTCTCTCTGTGTTTTTCGAAAAATCATAAAAAATATTTTACAAGGAAAAAAGTTCAGCAGAAATAGTTTATTTACAACTTCTCTAAATGAAAAAAACAAATACATAAGAGCAGGCACGTAAGTAACCGTACAAGTAAGTTCGAAGGTCAAACCATAGCAAATACATTTGCTGCATACACCTGATGGCAATAATATAACAGTGATGAATTTTTTATCTTCCTAAAACTTTTTTCATTATGGGTTTGGATTTTGTTTTTTCTCTGAAAGAATAGCATTTTAGGTTTGAAAAGAAAACGTAATAAAAAAAATCTCTCATCATGGTATTAAAGCAAATCAAATAAAATGTTTTTAAAAATTGGTTATAGTATCAAAGATAGCGCTAAAATAAGGTTTTGAAGTAGAAGCTTTTTTTTTGATGATGTAATATCGCAGATAATATATATAAATTATATTAGTAAAAATGTGTATTTTTTACTATATCACTCACACACACACACAGAAAGCATATTTTTTTAAATCATTCCAGTAAATATTTTTTTAAACTTTTATTTTCGATATCCTCGCGCCCCCGAGGGCGGCACGCCCCACAGTTTAGGAAACATTGATGTAAACGAATATGAGAAACAAATAATAGATCAATACTTATACACAACTGATAAGCAAATATGTATCTAAATAAAAAAATCAGCAAATGTAATATATAAACGATATCAGGCACATACCCAACCTCTGAGCCGTGGACTGGTACCGGTCCGTGGATACTACCGGGCGGCCCAAGGAAGATTATATTAGTTTCATTTTATTTTTTGTGGTGTATTTCTCTGGGTTTGAGCGACTTTTTACGGAAATCACTTTATATTCCTTGTAGAATCATTTTTATACTCTTTTTTAGTTTAACTGTAATTTTTTTCTAAAGGCGAGTTGAAATACATTTTAAGTAAAATTATTAAACAAAACAATCTAAAATACAAATGATCAACATCCTCCCCTCAACGGGCAGTAGTAAAATGATCAAAAGTTGACCAAAACACGGCTATGAAAAGGTTAGGAAGCACTCTGATCTTTTTTTAAATATTAAATTCAAGATAAAGGTTTTTACTACAATGTTAGAAAGAGATAAATCTCTGAAAAACTCATGTTTGGATCAAAATTGGAAATGCAAAGTTTATTTAAGAAAAATTGAATCAAAATAGAAAAAAATTCTAAACGTAAGATAAAAAAAATAATTTGATCATTATTACATTAAACTTCCCATAAAATTTAACAATATTCTCTTTAATTTTAATTGAGTGTTATCAAAATATTTCTCATATAATTGTAAACAGAAAAAAGGGGATTTATAAATGTTAAACTCTTGTCTAAACAATAAAAAATATATATACCTTTCGGGATAGGAAAGAAATTTCACCTTCTATTACATAAAAAATTATAAATGAATTATGTCCTTATTTATAGACCATATTTTTACATTGAATGAAACTAATTGTATGTGATAAGAATAGTGCTTTTATAGGGCATAACTGTTTTCTTGTTTTTTACTTCTATATGAACTTCTAACCTTGTATTAAAATATGCTTTTTTAAACATTTTTCTGACACCTAAAGCGCACGTTTGAGGAAAATATCTTATTACATAAGTCTGATACTTGAATCAATATAATAATATTATCAGCCTCGTATTTTAAAAAAAAATAAATTCCCTAACTTTTTTAAAATTTTTAAAAGTTAATTCTTTTTAAAAGTAAGAACAATTATTTGATTATACAATATACAGTTAATATATCACAATCAAATTCATATACAGGTAAAATGAAACAATATACGGTAGACTCTCGAAACTTCAGCAGTCATGATAACTCGGAAGTGCATTTACATGTAAACAAATGAAACAAAAAATATGTAGTTATTAACGTTGAAGACACCACACAAGCTTCTGAAATATTACACAGTGAAGCCTGTCTAAGATATTTTTAGCAGTATGGTGCATAGGGGTAATTCAATTACTGTTTCTTCATTGTATTCGTGATGAAACAGCAAAACATGGAGAATAAAGCTCAAGAGAACAGGACATTTAGCATTTCTTTCCTTTTTTTTTCAAGGTAGCCTGCTTTTTTAATATATCCGACTACGTTCGAAACCGTGATTTTAGAAAAGCACATAAATGGATAATTATCATAATATTTAATGTCACTTAGATAAGAATACATGTATAAGATTGTTTGAAGGACATTTTGACAAAAAAAATTAAATTTTCGCAAAAAATTAATTTAGAATAACCTTATTTCAAAATGTTCTCCTTTTATGAAAAATGCTTCTAAAATAATAATATTCTGTTTAGATAAAGTAAAAATTTTTCCAGACAGTCTTAACTATGATTTTGAAAATTTCACATTATTTTCAAAGTTACAACCATTTGAAGTAATTGTCCCCTCTGTTGTCGTAAAACGCATGGATAAACCCATTTCTAAATTATACATTTCAAAAATTCTACTTGAACCTCTGTACAGAGGTCTGAGCTATATACAGGCAAAATATCATTTTAATAGAAGCATTTTTCCCAAAAGGAGAACATTTTGTAACTCGGGCATTAAATGTTCATTTTTTGTCAATATATTGTGCTTAAATAATTTTTTATTGTAATACTATTATTTTAACAATTGTATATACATTTTCTAATTTGAGTAACACTAAATATCTTGAATATTATCCATTTATACGCTTTTGCAAAATCACGATTCCGAACGTAGTCGGATACCTTAAGTCAGCTAATTAATTTTCATTATAGATACTTAAGTACCTTTGAGGAGTGTCTGAACAGGTAAATTATTCATTAATTTTTTTTTCATTTACGTAAAGTAAATACTCTATGCCTTCTTAAATAAGTGCCTTTTCTTTGTTTTAGTTCGTTCAGTTTATTTAGTGCTGTAGTCTCAAGAAAGCAAGTGTGGTACATCAGTGTTTCTCAAACTGTGGGGCGCGCCCTCTAAGGGGCGCGATAACCCTACAAGGGGGGCGCGAGCATAATGAAAAGTACAAAACAAAAGATTGTTTAAAAAAATTATCAATATACTAAAAGCAAACTAGTTTAAAAAAGGAAATACACATTTACACTTATAAATATATCAGTACCGCGCAATGAATTTTATAACAATTTTAAAGATACTACGTTAAGAACAAGTTTAACAATCATCACTGTCCACTTAGGCTTGTCATATATAAAATTAAAACAAAAAAATGACACTTATCTTGATAATTTATACGGTTTATATATAATCCTTTAAATGCCGGTTAAAAACTACGTGATTCACTCCCTAATGCCACCGTTTAACACGTGACCGAGAGTACCTGGTGTATTGGGAAGGGGGGGAGGTTAAAGGAATAAAGATACAAATAATCTGAAACAAGTAAATCTTTCGCAAAGATAATCAAGCTTCTTTTATTGCATTCCAAATCCTTCGGAATAAATGTATGCATAGCAGTGAACAGAAAATATCGTACTTTAGAAAGACGTATATATACGTCCGGAACAATTAACACACTGGCTGAGTGAGACGTTTATATACGCTGGTGGCACTAAAGGGTAAAAATCGAACTGTAGGTTTAGCTTCAAAATATAGTATCATTGAATTTTCAATGTATCGTTATTGTATGGGGGGGCGCGATGAAAATAATGATTGAATATTGGGTCGCGAATATTGAAAGTTTGAGAAGCACTGTGGTACATGATTTCTCATTTTAGATAAGCCGTCATTTTCTCAAACTCGGCTACCTTTCGGTCTACATTAGGCCGAGTTTTCGGGACGCTACTGTAGTGACAAACCTATACGGAACTTTATCACTAACCTTCTGAGACGTCTTTTTTAGGGAAATTTAGTTCCCTACCTATTTCCAATCAGCTCCAAAAAGAGGACAGGATTCCTTGTTATATGCAGATTAGATAAAGTATTTAAGTCAAACGGAATAATAAAGTTGGAGCAGTAGGAGAGAGAGATTGAAGTAGAAAGTTATAATAGTGAAGTTAAATTTATAATTGAGAAGATTTCTTGTTGGATAATTTAATCTCAAGAAGACTTGAGATTCAGTGTGGTAAATATTGATTTATATTTGAAGTCTCATTAGATTTATATTAGGAGTGAGAGATTAAAGTTAAATGTTCAATAAAAGAACATTATAGAATATAATTCTGGGATCTCTTATCGTGGTAATCTCTGCGTGATCGATATTCCAATTGTTAACTAATTGGATCATTAAATATTTAAGTTAATTTAAAGGACATTCCCTTTAAAAAACCTCATAATACTAGTTAGATATATTTGTTAATAAGTCTTTGATTCTATTTGGATAAGATAACCAAATAAAGAAAGTTATTTATAAAAATGTCTACTGGCTCTTATCTGATTCCTACTTATTCTCGTTCTCAAAGTGAGGTCCAAGGGGACCTTCACACTGTCACAAAGTTGAGTTATAGAAATTGATTGATACAGTGATTGGATTTTTGTTCTTTGTTCACTGAACTAAAATGTATGGGACATTACGTAAGAGGCCTTATGTAGTAACACATAACTGTATTAATATATTTTTATTATTGTTCGTCAAGTTCCACGAAAGTTTCTGAAAATTTTAGATTACTCCAAGAGATATTTGTACATGTGTCGTGTGTTCCTCATTTACGATTAGGAGAGAGGCGGGGGTGCCAGCTCAGGTGTCGTCCTTGTCACTTGACCACGGTTCAAACGGACGAGGTCCGTCGCCAAAACCCCTGGTGTAGCTGAACACTGCGATGTTAATATTCACTCACTCACTCCTTCCTAATTTACAAGTCATTCATTTTTTACTGTGTTATGTACAAATTTTGTAATTTTTTTCAAGAAACAAATCACTTTATGTTACCTTCAAGTATGTATTTCGATTAATGGTATCTGTAAGTGTTTTTATTTAATATTATTATTGATTTGTTTTGTTTTGTTTTTAAATATTTTAAAAATCAAACCCTTAATAATATGTATTTTAATTCAAATCCTACTATTAGCTTACACTCTCTATCTATTTATCTTCTTGGAATTTTCAATCGTTAATAAAATACATTTTAAATCGCTCAATTGAGCTGGAATTTTATATACATGAATCTTTTGGATGACAATACAGTAATTTAATAAAAAATAATAAAGATTAATTGAAATACTAATTATTTAAATAATTACAAATACAGCCACGTTGGTATCAACTTTGACGACTTAGCAAACCTTTCGGTGACTTGTGTCAAAACTTGTAAAAGTTTTTTCTAACTTTTTATAGCATTCAGTTTAACCAAAATTTTATGTACATGATTGTTTTGGATGGCAATACGATACTTTAATGATATTTAATGAAAATTAATTAACACTTAATGTTGTGATTCTATCATTGCATACTTATTTATATTGATTGTAACTATTTCATAAATGTAGCTAAAATAAAACATTTTTTTATGATCTAAGTAGGAATTGACTGAAAAAAAAAATGTTATATTACTTGTTCCTGAGGTAAATTTGTTAGATTATTCCAAATTATCGCCAACTGAATTCATATTTTTCCATTCAATAAGTGTATTATATCCAGATATTTTAAAATTAGTTCAAACATGAATACATATTTTACTATTCATCACACACTATTCTTCTACCAGAATTTTTTGTCATATATATTTGAGATAAATGTTTGAATATAAATTTTTGAGCATACTTTTTAGTTTTAAATCTAAAGAGCGATCCACTTATTTTTATTTTTTTTTAATTTAATTTTTTTTTTTTTAAAAACTGAAATTTAAATTCGTAATTCTGAAAGAAATGGCGTCTTATGATGTAAATGTTTCTACGCAAAAATAATTTAATTCAGCATATTAAAGCTCAAAAAATCATCAAATAATAATGAAAAAAAAACTAAATGTTTACAGAACAATGCAGGGGTTATATTAAATTCGTTCGGAATATGTGAAACTATCAGAATATAAATGTATTTTAATTATATAAGGCACCGATTCGTTACTTTTTGCTTTTTGAAATTGAATTGCCCTTGATTTCGCAAAAATTCTTGTAATTGAAGAAATAAATAAAATCGTATGATCTCTTATGTTGTATGTAAAGATACTTAATTTGGTACAGATACATAATTTTCGATTATGAATTACTACATTTCTGGGTTTTGAACAACATTGCTGTACAGTGGCCTTAAGCATGTTTTTTTACTAACTTCTGTTATGATGATGTTTGATAAGAAAACTTTGTTTGGGAATGAGCAGTGATTGTATACAAGTACATATTTCTATTTAATATCGCCGATGAGAGAATAAGGAAGTTATTAATCAAGCCTCTGTTTCAATCTTTATCTATATATAATGGATAAAAGAGGCTTAATCACTCATCACAAGATGTCTAAAATTGTTCGACCTACGTATTAGGATATCGGTGGTCATATTTCTTTTCTTCTGTTCTAAAACTTGTTTTGGGTAAAATTATACACCCTAGAACGAGGTTTAGAGGTGTAAGAGTTAAAAATTCTCTCTTTCAAACTTTAAGAGGAGTTGGAAACCTCTCTCTATATATATACTGACAAAGTTAAATTGTCTGTTTTCGATGTACCTTTTCTCAAAATCTGTTATTTATACATGGTTGAAATTTTTCTTACAATTAAAGTACACATTTTTGCATTATACTGAATTGAGATTTTAGCTAATTTGGAATTTTTCAATAAGTTATGAAATATTTTATCAAACATTGCGAAATTTGACACATTTTCCACATAAAAATTTTGTAAAAGTTACATTTTTATATTTTTTACAAAAAACTCATTTCAGTGTATATTAGCTATCTATATAAATATATCATAAAAAATTAACTACCTGTGAACAGTAGTTTCTCATAAAAGGGGTACATAGAACATCGACATTTACATTTTGAGATAAATTGATTTTAATGTATACAGTGAGACTTCTATTCGGCTAGGAAATAAAAAAAAAATAAATGGCTCAATTTACAATAAAATATACATGTTTTGGTTTATATCAGACATTCAACTTTTTAGCAAAAAAGAAATACTACGTTTACATTTTTCGCCATTTACATGGGCGTGGCCTAGTTTCAACGATTATTTAAAAAATAGGTTTTAATTATCCTAGAGATTAAAGTAAAGTACTTTTAGAAAGGTTACAATCTATACAATTCGAAAATGTAAAAATCACAAATTGTCAAAAACATTTGATTTTAGCTTTCCAACGCTTCTTAAGACATATAGACTTAAAGTTTATATGCAGTATACGTTTTTTTTAGCAGATATCCGCTAGACATGAATATTGCGGAAATTGATTTCCAAGATGGGTTATACAGGCGGTATGAAAAAAAAATAATTGCCGCTTTATACAACTAGAATCACAGACTTAAAATCTGTATTTGGGTTTCTCTTTTATTTAAAGAAAGATAAACTAAATGCTGATTTTATAAAGTCGATCATTAGTCGATGTTACAGCAATTAATAATCAGTATGTCCTTCTAATAAAAACAAAACTTTTCTGCAAATACTGTTGGTGTTGTTTTTAAACATGATGGATGACATCCTGGAAAACAATCGAAAATTGGTTCCATTAGATTGGTCTTTATATGCTCAGGTCAGTGATAAGTATTCTATAGACCTTAAGCTAACATGCAAGATGAAAAATAAATTCTGCTGCTGAACATCGAGTTCGGATGCAAAATGATTGCTGTTTTCTGAAGAGTCATGATTCAATCTGGAGTATGGCACTCAAGGTGTACTGGTATGTAAGGAAAAAAGCAGTCGATTACATTCACGTTTTTCCTTGAAATATAACAGTACAAATGAGGTGTGTTTATGATGTCGGTTAGAATTAGTATTGATCTACATGCGTATCTAGATATTAATTAGAATGACAATTTGATACTGATACCTCATCTCGCACCATACACTGAAACTATTTGCGATTTCGTTAATTTTAGCATGACAATTCTTGTCTTTATATAGCTCGACTTGTGAAGAGCACCCTGGATGCTTGAGGGTTGCCAATAAATACAGTATATGGACTAGAAAATATGTCCTTATGTTAGAAGTCCAAACTAGTATGCTTGAGATAATCTCAGATGACGCATTGGAGCTCGAGCAGTCTATCCGTTTATTATCCGGGATGTGTATAATGTACTTCTGGAGCAGTGTAATAGTATATTCTCTAAGAAACCAATAAAATCCTTTCTCATCTATGGGAAAAAAGTGCACCTCGATTTTAACGGTTCAAAGAGACTACACATCATTTTCAAACATTCTTCCGTCGGTCATTTACACATAATCAAATTTTTCCTCTTTAAAACGTGTTTCCATGTTCTTTTTAGCGTTTCAAAGAATTAAAAACCCCATACATATTTCTTGTGTCTTCTGTGAGTTAAATTTTAATTTTTTCAGTTTTTGCAATTATTATTTTATTTAATTATAATTTTTACAATAAAATTTTTAAATGTAAAATTTTGTATTTCTTTAAATATATTATTCTCATCAAAAGAGGAAATAAAATTGAAATGAAATTATAATTGCTATATTAAAATATCCAAATTAATTTAAAACAGCCATTAGTGAACATAAAAAAAAACTTTTTTAAATAATATGCCTTTTGTTTTGCGTTTAACCCTCTCGCTGCGTAATAAAACCATAAGCAATTTTTTAACCTACTTTGATAAAATACCTACGCAGCGAAATAGTTACGGCTTTTGCGAGGGTTGGGGCAAAAGTCATGCAACTATTTTTTTAACCTTGAATAAACCAGTCCGGTTGTAAAATGGGACATATACAGATGAAAGGACAAGGAGTTATCTACATGTATGGACAATGGATAGCACTGAAATATTCTAACACACTAATTTATTACGGTAGTATACAGGACAGTATGGTCTTCACTGTACAAAGGAATGACAACACAGTACACATAAAGTTGAAATGAAAAACCTGGGCCTAAAGACCCTCAATGTAGTCTTCTGCTACTGTGACCACAGGCTGCCAATTATGTGGGAGGCGCTGAATACTATCAGCCTCAGTATTTGCCCAACCATGTGAGAATCATGTTACATGATGGCGCACAGCATTAGCAATGTACTCTCGTGTTGCAAACCGCCTACCACGTATTGATTCCTTAATCATGGAATGAGATCAGATTCACAGAGCGAATTTCTCCATTGGCCAACGGCTATTTTGATGTAAGCGTGCTGCTCAACACGGGTTGCTTCCATCTCACAAGCCATTCACCAACTGAATGATTTCGCAGCCCTCGCTGAGCTATCACAGATCCACCTGTTGTTCTGCATACAAACTATAACTACAGAACTTGCACACGACATATAAACGTTTGTGATCGGTTCACATATCTACAAGAAAATAAATCGTTGCTTATCGTCTTATGCTCCAAACCTCGTATATTTCTTAATGTTTATTATTATTTATATTTTTTGTTATTTGATACGATTTTGCTCTACATTTTCTTTTCATTTTAAAGGGAGTAGTTAAAAAGACACAAGTTTTCATATAAAAAAAGACATTTCTTTAAATAACTTCTTCACATTATTCTGTAAACTTATGTTCACAACTGTCCACCTGCAACGTCTCGAGTAACTTCATCCAAGCCTAACTTAAAATTAAATAAAATTTTATATTGCTTATAAGTCTCACTCCACTTCACTAGTTAAAAGAAAAATAATTCAGACATTATTTATGGTACAATTGCGGAGAATTCTATTTCTTAGAAAGCTATTTAAGACTCAAAACATTATTATAAACATAATATTCTATGAAAGCTGCTTTATTATTTCCATTTTACCATTCGCTAAACAGAACGCGATTATATCCATAACAACATTTTCCTGCAATTTCACCACTTTCGTCGGGATTAATATGTAATCAAATTATCTCGAATGAAACAAAGAATTCTTTTGCCTACGTTTTAATAATCCTTTGCAAGAAGTCCCTTGTCTATTGAATACCTTCTCAGAGCATTCCAATATTCTCTGTTATTAGAGAATTCTGCCAGAGGCACCATTACTTGAAACTCAAGATTCCCTTTCATCAAAGAGCGAATTTCTTAATGATTATGTTTAGCATCGTTTGAATTACTGAGATTAGATAAACAGAAAATATATTGAATGCTATTGTAGTAAATCCTAAAAAGGGAATGGTTTATTTATTATTTAAATGATAGATAATTCTTAACATCAAATATTTGAATAAATCATATTAGCATACAATATGAAACAAAGACAAAGGACGAATGTTATGGGCGAACTATATCAAGCGTTCTTTAAATATAGGTTAAAATTTAAATATTATTTTTGGTACATATAAATATATATATATATATATATTGAATATTAATGCATGGAATGTTAAAAAGAAAATGTAATTTAAACCTTTGGAGATTAATTATTACTCAAATATATCTTCTATGACCTAGATAAAATGATTATGAACCATTTAAACCCATACTGAAACATTTACATAAAGGAGAAAAATATCTTCTAGTTTCTTCAAAAATTAAACTCTTCGAAGTTTTAAGAAACACATCATGTCCTATTTTTTTCTTTAAATGTAAAATTCTGTAGAACTAAATAATCATTTGTGATTGTTCCTTAGTACACAGTATAATTAAAAATCTGAGTAAAGTGCAAAATCTGAAATAAAGTTATGCAAAATTAAAAGTATTTTTATTAAATATTTATGAATACGTTTCTTTATAAATACACTGAATTAAATTTTCTTTAATTTCTGCTGGTAACAGTTATTTCCACAAATATTATTTATTACGTATCCTAATACATCTTATGTATTTATTTTGCACTATAACTCAGAACGATTTCACTTTTATTTATAAGCAAACTAAGAAAAAAAGGTACATTTTGCAAAGCATTAATTATAAGGATGTAAGCACGTGCAAACACATGAAGGTAATCACAGGAATTGTATAGTCAAAACAAAAGACTTATATTTAACTAATTTAAAATATTGTCAATAAAAGTTATTGAAAATGAATTTATTTTTAAAATTATCTGAATGATTCTTTGTTTAGTACTTAACCCCTTCAGGACCGGTGAAAGGAGAAAGAAGCGTTTCCCCAAGCCCGTGCGTTCGGAGAGTGTACACGTGCACAGGGACAAATGTCCCTGCTAAGCCTAATTTCATTTAAAAATTCGTGTGTAATATCTTAAATGCAATCAATTACGCTACAATTTATTTTTCATTATAATTGAAAATATCTGAATATACAGTTCAAACATTTTCGCTTCATTAAAAAAATCGTGGATTTTAAAGAAAAGTTTAAAGAGTTTTCGTTTTAATAAAAAAAGAATTATTTTCGCCATGAGGATAAAACTTGCAAAATACTATCAGGCAAAAATCCAACGATGAGGTTCTAACTCATTCAAATCTTTTAAATAACGCCTAATGATTGAATTGCTTTTTTTTAATTAATCCTTATAATTCGTTTTACTTTTTAGTATCACTTTAGTAGTTATGTTTTCTGTTCTTATGGTTTTGGCAACTCTAAATGAAGTAGCAAAGAAAAAAAATCGTTTTTTTCCTACTAAATTATAATTGAGCCACAATAAGAACAAAGCTTCTTTTTCGTTAAAAAATGATTCTTCGCGTTTATTGTATGAAAATCTGATTTTTAAATGTCTTAAAATTAAGTATTAAAATTATTGATAAAAATATGAACAAAATATATAAAATAAATACTGAAACTATTATTAAGAATGTCTAATGTCCAATAAACTGAGAACTCGTCTTCTATATTTCCAACATAGTCAAAACATAAACAGAAATTCACTGGTGAATAAATTACAAGCCTTTTTAAATGTCCGATTCTCCGAAAAACTCTAAACATGTGCAGTATTTTACATACATAAAATTAAGGGATCTAATTAAAAAACTCTCTCAGCTGAAAGTTAAAATTCAAAGTTTTGTTAAACATTATTCGAAAAAAATGGAATTTCAACGCCAGTTTGTGCCTTGTAAAAATTCATATAAAACGTTCCAAACACTGATCGTACCGGTGGGATCATGGACCTCAGGGAAAGGAAAACGCAATCACATATATGATACCGTGGGCCCTGGAGGAAGGAACGCGTGATCACATATACATGATCATGGTTTGAACGGATTAAATAATTAAGACTATAATAAATATATATATATATATATATATATATATATATATAAATAAGGAGAAAAAAATAACAATTATATATATATAGCAAAACTGTGTCAAAATTTGTTCCAAGCAGAGAATTTTTTTTTCTTCAATAAAACATTTTCACAGTTTTTACTTGCTAACTAGAGGACCCGACAGACGTTGTATTGTACAAACATCTTAAACTCAAAATAAAAGATTTTTAAATATCCGATACTGCAATCGTAGCGCAGTCTGCCGGATCCAATCTAAAACACACATTCCAAGATCAACAATTTAAAAATAAAAAAAATAATTAAATAAACATTTCTAAACCGAATTATAAATCTAAACCATTCTCGAGTCCACTCGAACAGAAAAAAACTTTGATCATAATCGGTCCAGCCGTTTAGGAGGAGTTCAGTTACATACACACGCACAGAAGAATTACATATATAAAAATTATTTGAAAAGATATTAATTAAAAATGCTAAAAAGGCGTGAATAGTTTGCATTTTCTTAACAATAAACACCGGGTTTGGCCAGTTTCGCTGAAAATCAATTTTCGACACCAACTTACGTCTCTTTCAATTCCTACTATTAGCTCACGATCTTTATACATATTTTATTTGTTTGTTTGTTTATTTACTTATGGTAGAATTTTCAATCGTTAATAAAATACATTTTAAAGCGCTCAATTAAGCTGAAATGTAATGTGCATGATTATTTTGGATGACAATACACTAATTTAGTTATAATCAATAAACATTAGTTGATTAAAACTAATTATTTAAAAAATCACAAATACAGCCACGTTGGCGACTGATGTCAAAATTTGAAAAGATTTTTTTTTTCTCACGAGTTAAGGCATTCAGTTGAAAGGAAATTTTATATACACGATTGTTTTGGATGGCAATACAATATTTTAATGATAATGGATAAAAATTAATGACCACTTAATGTTGTGATTCTGTCATATGTATATACATAGTTATATTAATTGCAACTATTTAATAAAAAGTAGCTAAAGTAAATTTTTTCTTAGTTGATCTAAGTAGGAATTGATTTAATTTTTTTTATGTTACTTGTTTATAACAATAGCGTTGTTACAACAATGCTGGTGAATATTAATATCTATTTTTTGAATGTTTTTAGTTAATATTTCTTTACCTAATTGTGCGTTATCCGACCGAATTGTGAATCTAAACCATTCTCGAATTTACTTGAACCCACACCAAAAATTTCATCGAAATCGGTCCAGCCCTTTAGGAGGAGTTTAGTGACAAACACACGCACAGAATATTTTTATATATGAAGATAATCTGATATTTTACTTTTAAATTGTGTGTAATCAATTAAAGCGTGAATTAAAATTTAAGCTGTAAATCGCGTATTTATAAACGGTGACACTTACTAATCCTTCGTAAAGATATATATATATATATACTTTATATATATATATACTTTATATATATACTTTATATATATATATATATACATTATATATATACTTTATATATATATATATATTGTCGCATATATAAAATTAATATGGTTTTTCGATGCTCAAATAAAATGACAACTCTTGCTGGACACAACTCAAGATTATAATCTTCAAATTGAAATATTTCCATTTAATATACCTTGCCATAGAAAGTTCCAGAGCATTTAAGAATTATAATAACAGTTAAATTTTATAAATACAAATACAATAAAAACAAAAACACGATAGAAAGAAAAATTAACATAATTAATAAATAAGAACTTGACACGAAAATTAAAGTTAATACAAAGAAAACAAAATGAGTTGTTTTTGGCAAGTCATCAGTAACTGGACGCGTGGGTCCAAGAAGTAGATCATGTACATGTCCACCGAAGTGAACTGTGTTTTTTCGCTACATATCTCCCTCATAAGGTATCCGACTACGTTTGGAACCGCTATTTTGCAAAAGCGCGTAAATGGATAATTTTCATGATATTTAGTGTCACTTAGATTAGAATATTAGCATTAAATTATTTTAACGATACTTTGACAAAAAATATTTATCTAAATACAATATTTTGGCAAAAAATTAACTTAGAATAGTCTTTATTCCAAATGTTCTCCTTTTGTGAAAAATGCTTCTATTAGAATAATATTTTGTATGTATATAGCTCAGACGTTTCTACAGAGGCTCAACTAGAATTTTTAAAATATATAACTTAGAAGTGGGTTTATTCATATTTTACGACAACAAAGGGGATCAATTTTAAGAAAAAAACTTCAATAATTATTTCAATTGGTGGTAACTCTGGAAATAATGAGAATTTTTGAAGAATTTTAGTTGAGCCTCTGTAGAGAGGTCTGAGCTATAAACAAGCAAAACATTATAATAATATAATTATTTTTCACAAAAGGAGAACATTTGAAAAAAAGACTATTCTAAGTTAATTTTTTGCCAAAATATTGTATTTAGATAAATATTTTTTATCAAAGTATCGTTAAAACAATTTAATGCTAATATTCTAATCTAAGTGACACTAAATATCATGAATATTATCCATTTATGCGATTTTTAAAATCACGGTTCCGAACTAAGAGGATACCTTAAGAATAAACAGCATCCCACTGTAATCTAGTCTGGCTTCTAGTATTAGTTCGGGGAATTTTGTATACTCTATCATCCTATTGATTCGTTGGATCAAGGTAAGTCTTTAATTTCAGGACCTGAACTACATCCTTTTGATTTCGACGTCTATTGATTACTTATGTACTTTGTATTTTGTTCATTACATCCGAAAGGCATTGAATTATTTTGTAAGGAATGAAGTATCGCCTAAGGAGTTTTTCGGATATAGTCTAATTTTTCCGACTGGTGTGAATACCCAAACTAATTTGCCAACATTATAATTAACTGGTCGATGTCTCTTGTCGTATCGTTGTTCATCTGAGGATTAAGCATCTAGAAAGTGTTGTTTTACAAGTTGTCTAGCCCTAGCCCTTCAGCCCTAGTGATCCGCTGTTGTATGTAATTATCGCACTGATTTTCCGTGTCAAGTGGATGAATTACTTTAAGAGGAGTTTCGATATTTCTGCCATGAATGAGGAAGAATGGGCTAAACCTAGTAAGATTTTGCTTCGTTGAAATGAAGGCGAAAGTCACAAAGGGTAATATTGTGTCCCAGTTTCTTTGTTTGACGTTTACGTACATAGACATCATGTCATTCAACATTTTTTTGAAGCTTTCCGTCAAGCCATTGGTTTGTGGATGGTATGCAGTCGTTTGATGATGAGACGTCTGGCCCAATTGATTGATGTCTTCTCAAAGATGGGATAAAAAGGAACGTGCTTGGTTACTTATAACCATCAGTTACTTATAACCAGGCACCATCAGTACGCTTTCTCCAACTAAAATTTTAGCTAGCTCGATGGCTTCATCTTTGGGTAACGCTTTTGTAACTGTAAATCTCGGCAAGTAATCCGTGCAAACATTAATCCATCAATTTCAGTTTCACAAGTAACCCAACAGCATCCGAATAAATATATTCCAATATTTTCAAATGATATATTGGGATGTTTTATTGGAAGAAACTGTCTCGATTGAAGTTGGGGTCAAGATATTCGTCTTTGGCATTTTCTGTAATGAGACCAATATCGGCATACGCTCTTATAATCCTGGCCAACAGAACTTACTCATTTTCCGACCATACGTTTTGGCATATCCGACATTGGTAAATCAGGAAGACTCTTTAAGGTATCTGGCATATCCGACATTGGTAAATCAGGAAGACTCTTTAAGGTATCATGCCGGAGCTGTTTCGGCACTATTAACCCTTAGAATCATAATTTCTCTTGTATAGCACATTATTTCTTATTTGATAACTAAATAGTAAATTCCATTTTCGCGAGAATTTTAATTATGTACTTGATGTGTTTATCTTCTGCTCTTTTCTGCATAACTGGAAGGGAAGAGATTTCATCAGAGTTCTCAGGTTCAGCTTCAGAAAAAGGCTTTCTTGATAATGAATCAGCGTCTGAATGTTTCCGAACGCTCTCTGTGTCATACTCCGACAACCTCAAAACCCAACGTGTATGTCTTCCTGAGAGATCTTTGAAATTAACTAGCCAGCACATAGAAGGATGATCCATTACTATGGGGAAGGGCCTTCTGAAGATGTACGGGGTAAACTTACCGATATCCCAGATGTTAGCAAGGCACACTTTTTCGATCTTCGAGTAGTTCTCTTCTGAAGCTGTCAGAGTCTTGGCTGTTCAAGCCATTGGTATTTCTTTACCACCCTGGACCTGTACTAGTATTACACCGATGCCATATCGGCTAGCGTCAGAGTGAATTTTTGTCTTTGTATTTGGAAGAAATGTCCAATTTCTTAAGAGACGCAAATGTCTCCTCCTGTGAAGTTCCCCCATAAAAACTGGTGAACTTTTTTGATAAATCTCCTGTAGCAAAGATCCAGAAAACTTCGGACATCTGTGACATTTTCTGGAACATGAGAATTTGTTACGGCTCAGTTATTTTGTGGATCTGGATGTATTCCATGTAGATCAACTAGATGACACAGTATTGCAAGTTCCTTCTGGCCGAAAGAGTATCTGTCGGAATTTAGAGTCAGGTCAGTATCCCGAATACATTTCAAAACCATTCTCAAAGGTACTATGTGTTTTTTGAAATTTGGTGCGTACACGATGATATCATCGAGATAGCAAAGGTAGTAATTCCATGCGAAACCACGAATTACATTATCCATAATGCGCTCAAATGTAGCCGGGACATTGCATAAGCCAAAATGTATGACGTTAAATTCAAAAAGCTCATCTGACGTCAAAAATGCAATTTTTTTCCTGTCTTTGTCATTGACTTCTATTTGCTAGTATCCTGACATTAAATCCACCATAGAAAAAATATTTGCACCCACTAGGATGTCTAAATCGTCATTGATGTGTGGAAGGGGATAGATACCTTTCTTCATATGATTATGTTCAGTATTGTATAATCGAGACAAAAGCGCCATTCACCATTCTTCTTTTTCAGAAGAACAACTTGAGATTACCATGGACTCTCAGAATGCTGCATCACATCCCCTTATTTCATCCGTTGTACTTCGTTTGCAAATACACGTCTTTCAGTGTGGATATACTGTACGGTCATTGCTTGATTGGGCTACTGTTACTTATGTCAATATTGTGTTTTACAGTATTGCATCTGGATTTCTTCTGTTTACCACAAAAATTGAAAATTCCGCCCAATTGTAATAATAAATTTAACAATTGTTTCCTTTCAATCGCAGTCAGAATCTAAAAGTCCTTCGAATTTTACTCGAGTTATTCTTGCCCCTGCGTTGTGTTCCGGAGAACCAACTCTATCTTTATTTTTCAAGACACAATTGCATATTTCTCTATAGTTTCAAGCAGGCTATTTTTATCACTTTTAGAATCAAATGTGTCCGAAGAGAGAAATTTGCTATCCATAATTTACAGCAGCCACTCTCAATATTCACGTTTGATGATGGGATAGATAGTTCCATCTAGCACATGGAGACTTTATTTCAAGTAATCAAAGCTTCATTTGCATCTGGAATTTCTGAATTTAGGGCACACAACTGATTCGATGAATTGGCTTCAATAAGGTACTCTGTTGCGACAAACAAAGAAAAATACGATTCTTTGGATGACGTGCTTGGAAATATTTCTGCGAGTTGAAGCAATTCATTTCCATAATATATGACTGCATCAATGGCTCGGAAAAGTCCTAACCAAGAACCATTTGGTGAACGCATGACCGAAGCACTAGGAATTCAAATTGTTTCACAATTTCATTCAAGTTTACTTTTGACACACACCACCCCGAGGCGGCAACATGTATGTCTCGTCAGGAGTTCAATGTTCTAGCGGGTCTAGCATCCTTAAACATACGGTCTTTCTCGCCACAGTATCTCAAAACGTGTGCTGGGAAATCAGTAGTGATAGCAGAGAGGAAAGTTGCTGTCTGTTATTCAAAGGTTTGTTTTACGTATTGGTACGGATGTATTCATTACTTCACTTTTTGTTAGCCACTTAACTGAGATTGCATGTTGAGAAGCAGTATCGTATTGTATCGAGGTGAAAAAGGGTGCCACAACATCCATAACCACTCCTCGTATTATAGATGCAATGTCAGGAATTGAATCATGTTCTTGCATTGCATTTCGGGTAAAATATTTCTGATATCTATATCAATATCACGAATTACTTATTTTATATACCCAAGGTGGGTTTTGGCTGATACTTCATCTATTTCCCAATTTTCTCAACTAAAAGTGTTTGACACAAATACTCTGCTGTGCCTTTCATGAGATGGGCTACTTTCTCGTCTTCCGACATTGAATGGTTACCTTTACCGCAAAAGGAGAGTATATCTTTAATGTACAATTCAGGCATCTCTCCTATTATATTTTATTGAATAACTCTCTGTCAGCTTCTCGTCGTACGTCATCGGCTTGACAAAACGTAATATTAGTGAGTTTTTGAATGTATTCCAATTAGTGAATATGTCCTCGTTGCTATCAGTTTACTGTCGAGTTGCTCCTGTGAGATAGAAAATGATGTTCATCAAGCAAAACTGCTCATCGCAAGGCTTATAAGTGGCTATTCATTCAAAACCCTTCAGCCATTTGTTAGTGTCATGCTGGTCATCTCCCTAAAAGATTCATGGGCTTCTGGGCAGCTGGTAGGTCAATATCGGTATTGGTATAAGGTTGACAGGAGTGGAACTGCCATTCACATGCGTGGTTTCCCTCACATCAGGTATTTTTTATAACTCTTATTGGATCCATCAATAGACAAAACTGGATGTATTCCTTGAATTCCGTTGTATTTATTTTATTTATTATGTATTTTACAATATTTCATTTTATCATGGGCTTTCACCAAACTGTCACGTAGATTAAATTAATAGGGTAATTCGGTATTCACACACAAATAAAATGACAACACCCCTTGCTAGACTTAACTCAAGAGTTCAATTTATAAACTGAGTATTTCCTTTCCCTATATATTGCCATCGAAAATTCCAGAATGTTCCATAATTATAGTTAGAATTAACTTTTGTATATACAAATATAATAAAAATAGAAACACGAGAGAAAGAAAGATAATTACAATTAATAAATAAGAACTCGATATATAAAAAATAAAGTAAATACTATAATATATATATATATATATATATATATATATATATATATATATATATATATAATAAATATATATAATATATATATATATATATATATAATAAATATAATAGCAAGAGGCAGAAAAGGAAGCACAACCAGGAAGAACAGGTCATAAATAATTTGGCCATAGTAATACAATTGTATATTCTTAGCATTCTATTGCAAGCTTAAACATTGTTTTCAGGCTAGCCAACGTTCAACAGTAATTTACCTGAATCCTGAGATGTAGCTATATAGAGAGATGTATCCTGAGATGTAGCTGGATATATATATATATATATATATATATATATATATATATATATATATATATATATATATATATATATATTTCTTATATACATAGATATAGATTCACTCGTCTTGGCGCGCTTTAAAAAGTTTCATCCATATGCATGTGGAATCTCTCAGACGCATTACCGCATACTTACGTTTGAAGAGGATTTAGACATTTTTTATTAGTGAGACTTGAAGTTAAAATAAATTTGTCACGCAATAATATTTAAAATAGCAGCGAGAATTGAGATATTAAAACGAAAAACTATAAAGGTAAACTATATCACCGTGTCACCACTGTTTACATTTTAAGATGCCTTGTTACAGTCTTCTCAAATCATCATCGTTCAATGTTCAAAGGGCAAGAACTTTTTGTATAACGCATGGAAACATTTCAATATTAATTTTTTGAATGTCCTGACAAGAAGAAACAGTACCCTCTTTTCCATTGTCCTGGTGAAATTTTTCGTCTTGAAGAGAACGTTTTATATCAGATATTTTTTCAACCCTGAGGCAAAATGAACGAAGCATGCGAATGTTATACTTAGACCATCTTCGTAGGTGCTCCAGTAACCTAGTAGTCAAGGTATCGGATAATGGCAGCCATGTCAGGAGTTCGAACCCATTACCAATAAAGTGCTGACGTGTAAAGGAAAGATGCACGTTAAATCTGTCGAGAGCTCAAGCGTCCTCCCCTTGGTGTGGTTACCAGCTTAGGTGTCGTCCTCGTTACTTGACCATGGTTCAGAATTACGAGGTGCGTCGACAAAAGCCTCCATGTAGCTAATAAGCGTGACGTTAATAATCATTCACTCACTCACGATGGTGCTCCTTCGAAAGTTCGTGATCTAGTTTTCCTAGATATTTGCGCGAAAATCTGAGTAATTTTTATTCACATATAGATACTTTGGGAGTTACATTGAAGATTGACTAAAATATTGTCAACGGGATAGATGCGTGGCATCCCTCAGATGTATCTCAACTCTTGAAAAAAAAACATCAAGCAGAAATTACGAAATATTTGTTACACTGTTTTACAAGAAAAAAATCAAAATTAATGGAATAGCTTTAAGTCAGAAAAACTGACATAGTTGGGCCACGGCAAATATCAGATTCAATGGCTCTTGACACCCGAAATATGAAGAAATCACCCTCGTCATTGACACTGAATTCTATGAGGAGGGAGAAAAGGAAGATAGAAGAAGGAGAGTCGTGTTCAAACCCACGGTATGGACGCATCATTGAAACTATTTTTGTCATGTATTTGAGAGATTCGCGCGCCTAACGGAGGATTAAACATAACACAAGTTCAGTTTAAAACAATGAGATAAATTTAACCCATTTAACTGTAAATGTAATCTAGGTAACATTCAGAAAAACTAAAATAACTGTTTTGATTTATTCATTATACGTTTTTAAACGCCCTCCGTATCATATTTTAAAAATGAGAAAAGCCAATTCACTTAAATAGTATAGGAATATATCAAAGTCATAAATACTTTTTAAGATCAATTTTCTAATATGTCTTTCTTATACCTTAAGTATTTAAAAAATGCCTAAAATATCTATATATAACTTAGAAATACTTTAAAATATTTAAATTTCCTTTAAAAGCCCAATTTTCTATTAATAGCAATTTCTATTTAATGCTAATTTTAATCAAGATGAGTTAAGGCACTTTTAAGAAAATAAAAATGGTGAACATAATTGAGATTTCTTAACCCTGTTCTCCAGAATATCATTAGAAAATTTGCCCAAACTCCTTTACAGTTTAGAATTATTTTCGAATATTTCATCTGGAATATGAAATAAGATGCCTGAAGCTAAATCGCGTGATACTTATCAGAATAATCATTCATGTCTAAAGTAGTTTTAAATTGACAGGAAAGAAGACTTAATTAACGGAAAAATATGACTTCAATTGGTAATTCAGGAGAACCTGAAAGATGTCTCCAGGCATTTAAGTATTGCTTATTTAAACACTCATTCAGAAATGTTTTCAATGTAATTTAAAGCAAAATCGATATTAAGCGTGGGTAGACATATGTTCACCTTATTAGTATAAACAGAAAACGCAATTTTTGAAATTAATATATTATTCTTTCAAAAAAAAATATTTCGGAATGAGATTTTTGTGAGTCAAAGTTAATAAAATGAATTATTTCAAAACTAAATACATTTTCTTCCTAAAATAATTTATATTTTCAGAAGTTAATGTACAATCTTACAAGTGGTTATTTTTTATTCATGTTTAAATTATTCCTTTACTTTCACAACTTGTGGAAAAATCTTATTATGTGTTCAAGTAAATGTAATTAATTTATGAAATAGTTTTGTTGCAATATGCACAACTACTACACTGCTTTGTATTGGCAGCTCTCAGTGTAAGTGAAGAAAATGAATTACTTTGTGGGATCAGGTTTGGATAAAATAGTATATAAAGGCACATCGGATCCTGTTTTCAGTTGCTTTGATTGTATAAAATATCTTAAGCGAACACTTTAAAAAAATTAAAAACTTTGTTTCTTATGAGTTTATATGTATTTTCAATTTTTATTAAATAAAAAAGAATATTCACTGTTTTTCATATTTGTTTTTTAGGACATGTTAAACAGAGCGACTGAAGGATGCGTAAGACAAGTTTAAATTTTTTTATTAATTTCTACTTCTGGGAAATACTATACTAAATATTTAATTAAAAATAAATTTAATACAATTCAACTAAAAATAATTTATTATTTTTATTTTATAATTGTGTATAATTATTTTAAAAAAATATTTTGCTAACTTCTTAACTCTTTGCGTTTTGTTTTTCTTTTTAAAACAGTTTTTACGTTTTAGACACCAAATGCCATTTTTCCCTTGAGTTTTCTCTTTTTCTTGTTTATATTTTTTGTACTTTCTTAGTAAGATCATTTGTCTCATGTTCAATATATTTTGTTGGTTTTACATTTTCTATTTTTACTAAGCGATTTATATTTTGCATTCTAGCTTATCATTTTTTTCAACGAATTTATTTTCCAAATACTTTTGAAAAACAGTTTCTCTTGAAATTAAACTTTTTTTAAACATTTGAAGTAAAATAGTGCATTGCAATAACGTTTTGACTACAAAAATAGAAAAGTAACTAAAACGTTTTCAATAAATGATTGTCGAGAGCTCTAGTGGTTAATAGCTGAGCTACTAGTATTTGTATGCATGGATATAATCTGAATCTCGTTTTTAAATTGTCTACTACACGTCGATTTTATCTATTTCTCTTGACTAAAACGATACTTCGACAAATGATACTACCGAAATATGTGAGAAATTGGAAGAAATCGTGTCATCTTGTTGAAAAATACTAAATGGATTAATAGAATAACGAATCGTGATTTGAATTCATATAATGCGACAGTGATGCTGGGAAGAGTGGTAAGCAAATGCAGATTTTAGTTTCGTAAGGAGTGGATGATTGGTCTGTAAATAATGAAGTGGGCTTAGAGTAACAGTTTCTAAACTGTGGTTCTCAGACCCCTGGAGCTTTTTAGTGCATTTCAAGGGGATCTGTGAATGTTTGCTTTTAAATGTTAACATGTCCCTCTTTTACAGAATGAAAAGGTCACTTGAAAAAATTAAAAGATGTGCTATCCTTCCCTAGATCACTAACAACTCTTCTAGACCAAGTGTTTCTTTTTATTTTATTGTCTGCTACAACATAGCTATTACCAGAATGTCATATTTTCAAAAAATAGAACCACATATGCAATGATAAATAGCTGAGGCAGTTTTATATATAATAAGAAACTTTTAAATCACTCAGCCATGTGTTTTGAGTCAGAGAGGGGTCCGCGATTTCAGACTGATACATAAAAGAGAGTCGCAGTGAACAAGAGATTAAGAGCCTTTGGCTTAGAGGTATACTGTCAAATTGGATTAACAACCCCGGTTTGGGCTATACCAATTATCCGACATGTAGCTCCAAATCAAGTTGTTAACAAACGTCTGAAAGAATCAACGATATGCTTACGCTGATGTGACGTTACGTCATCCAGATATTATGTTTGCCTACAGTAGGATCCAATTACATCGCCTTTGATTTTATTCAATTATCGACAGCTTGAGTGCTGACTGGAGACGAATAACTCAGTGAGACCCATTTAAATATGTGTCCTAACGGCCAGTGTGGATGTGCTTCGAAACAACTAGATCAGGTTAAAGTTCCACAAGGCTTCAACGATGCGTCATGTTATGAGTTATTTATACTCAGTTAACAATCCAATTCTGGTTCATACGATTGTTGTGGTATGGATACAGATTTTTAAGACTAGCTGTATTACCGTTTCTTTCGTGTCCTTCCGACTTAGTTTTCAACTAGATAGAGTGATACTGCATATGAAGCACCTTGCACCTTTTGAACAACTCTTCTTCCAAAATGAAAGTATTTAAGTCGCCATGTGTGTGGCTTATCAGATCTTTCTCCATTTGGACACCATGTGGGAGCTTTTAAATGTCTGTGCGGGTAACAAATGCCTTTTAATTTCCAAACGCAAGTGGTAGACCAAATAATTTTTAATTCCTTTCACATTGAACAGTTTTAACGATTTTATATATGTTTTCATTATTATATTTTACTCATTTTTTCCGATGCATGCTCCTTCTATCGGCATATCTGTATCGCAATCGAAGAATTATTTTAGTTTGTATCTGCCTTTATACTTCTGAATTTTTACATATAAATTAAGATATTCTATGACAAAACTGTTTCACCTAATTAATACTTTAAATCTTAAAAATAAGATAATTTCATAAAATATGTATAATTTAGTGGCTACAATTATAAAATAATTGTAATTAATAAAACTTATTTAACCATTTATTAATACCTAGAAATTATTAAACTATATAATTTTAGAATGATGTGCTTATTTGCCATGAAATATAATATCACTCTTACAAGCATTACAAATGTAAAAGAAAACAGTTAGACAACTTTTTGATGGTATTAATATAGTCATAAGTGGTTTAAATATAAACATGGTAGTAAAACAAAATACTCATGTGGACGCATTTTAAAATAATTTTTACTCTATCTGATAAAAAGAGTCATGATTGAAAAGAACCACACATTTCTTTAAAGTAATTGCCTCTTTTTTTTGTCGAATAAGATGAAAAAAAAATTACCTTCTTTTAAATATGATGGAAATTTATCCTTTATTTTTACCTTTTCTTTTTCATTTATCGTCTCCAATATTTTCAATAATTAATATCAGAAGTCGTTTTTACAATTAATTTTATCTTCTTTTAGTTCATATATTTAAAAGTTTATTTTAAATCATAAAAGTGCATATCATTAATTTATAAGATGTAACCGCACACAAATTACA
>BMAU01016063.1:0-82500 GCA_019973935.1 Trichonephila clavipes | reverse complement strand
TGGTTTGTTGCTCTTGATTTGTGATTTTGTAATAATAATTATAATAATAGTATATATAGATATATATATATATAGATATATATATATATAGAGAGAGAGAGAGACAGATCGATCGATATATATTTAAAACAAGCGGAATAGCTAAAGAACTGACATAAAAAGAAACTCGTTGCTTAATATATAAAAATGACAAGAAAATGAAACCAAAATAAATATTTAAAATTTCACTTTCTGACTCCATTTCGGGTTGATTCACCATGATCATCAGACCAAAACTTGAGATGACACAAAACTAGACAGGTATCTCAAATTATGAGCCTTCAATTAGTTTACCATATTTTTATTAACTTGCTTTCCTATCTATCCGGGTGGAATTTTTAATTGATTTTAAACTATCTTCCCGATGAGCCAGGAACTTGAAATTTGGTACATGGCTCAGAAGTAGATGACAATGCATAAAAATGTAAAAAAAAAAAAGTTCTAGTCTCAAAACTGGACCTCCAAATAGGCTTGTATCTCTGTCCGAGTTAAATTTTGAAATAGATTTTAAACTAACATCCCTGTGAGGTAGGGATTTGAAATTTAGACCCCCATAGCACAGAAGTGGATTATAATGCATGAAATTGTAAAAAAAGAAGCTCTAGTCTCTAATCTGGGTCTCCTAAGTGGCATGTAAGTCTATCCGGGTAGAATTGATTTTAAACTAACTTCCCGATGAGCTAGAGACTTGAAATTCTTGTCTTGAATTCAGGCCCCCGAAGAGGCGGGCCTCGATTTCGACAGACGCCCTGGAACTTAATCGAATTTACTCAAACAAAGACAACCTGTAGGCATCATGGGTCCAGTTTCGTCTAAGTATTCAATTTAGTGGCTTTGGGGTCAAAAAAGAGCCCCCAGGTTACCATTTTTTTTTTTACTAACTAGCTTTCTTGTATGTCTGTCCGGATGAAATATTGTAATTGGTTTTAAATTAACTTTCCAATGAAATAGAGACTCTAAATTTAGACTAAAGCGCAGAGGGGACTTACAATGTATGAAAATGTAAAAAAAGAAGAAAAAGCTGAAGTTAACGAAAAGGACAAAAAAAAACAGCAGAAATAGACAAAAATGAAAAAGATGGATTACGTTTACTACACGATTTAAATGTTTACCTGATACAATATAACTCTGACTCACTTTTGTATTGATTTGTTTGTTTTTCGATAAAAATTTTATAATCAATTTATAACTAACTTTGTAGTTTTGCAAAGATGTACAGTGGAACATGCTGTTGTATACCTCGAACCAACACCATTTGATAAACGAAAATTATATGTCGCGTTAAGCTGCGTCACATAATTCGGTGGATTGAGAATAATGGAGCTCGATTGCTCGAAACTTACAGGCAATGAAACACTGTGCAATGAAGGAGATGAACGTATGCGACAATTAAGACCTCAAGCATCATGAACAGAGCCACATATTTAAAATTTTAACAAATGTATTTGGCATTGGTTGTTTTCTTATATTTGAATAGGAGTTTTATAAAAAAATATTTTCACTTGTGTTTCGTTATTTTTTTTCTAAAATAACAATTGAATAGTTTGATGTATTATTTGTTGAGTAGATATGCCATTATTTTATTCACATATTACCAGAAAAATTGAAATTTATCATGTGTCTCTGTAATTACGTCATCAAAGTATTTAAAATGAATTCTAAAATTTCATTCACATAACCCTAAGAAGCAGAAAATGATAATAAAACAAAAAAAAAATAATGTATCATTTTTAAAACGAAATAAAATGTATGAAATAATTGTTCTAATACTTATGAAGGATAAAACCACGTACAGATTTCTAACTTTTCTAAATTACCCTCAACACTCATACTTGACAACTTTTGATAGCTTTTAAAATACTTATAAGATTGTGTGGAAACGAAGAACATGGGGCACATGTAACGCATAGCTACATATAAAGAGTGTAGACAGTAGCTATCAATAAAAGGGCTTAATTATTGGTTCATATTATTTTCGGTGCAAAAAAATTGTTAGTTGAGCTATTAATGTATCAATTACCTGTTGCCTGGGCCCCATGTTTTTCATGATACCTAGTTCTAATCTTCTTAATTTTCGATTTGATTAGCAACACCCTGTATATGTGTGAAATGGTTGCCTACTCGAACCACAAGTTATCTATTATACTTCTCATCGAAATTCACAAAAATAGACCGAGTTCAGTTTTTTATAGTTTGGTAAAATCATTAGAAATAAATTATTGCATCGAGTATGATTTCAATATATGTTGGCGATCTAACTTTCATTAAGAATTATATTCCAGTAGCAAGAAATGTAATTTTCCTGCTTAAATATAATTAACCAACTGTCGAGTGTATTTATTGATACAAATAAAAAAATTGCTAGCTTAACGACGTGAGCAAAAAATAAATTGTTGTTCTTCAGATCAGTTCTTACTCGTAAGCGTATTAATGCCAATACTTAAAAACCCTATTTATCTAATTAAACGTGCATAACTAACTTAGTGAGTCGACGAACGTTCGACAGTCTATAATTTTTCAATACCATTAAACATGCATCAGTCTTTCATCTATTTTTATGTTTAAAACTTCTTGAAGAAGTAACGAACAAAATATTTGGGTCTTCATATTTACATTTCAGACACTACTAAGTCTATATCTTTTAAGTCTGGATAGCAAGAAATTCAGTTACTTAATTCTGGCAGTGTTTGAAATGTTTTTCAACTATCACCGCAAGCTTTATTTTCTTTATGAAGGTGAGCTTCTACAATATCCGTTCATCCATTATGCTGCGATGATATCAAAGATGTCACTATCAGTTAAAAATGTTGAAAATGTTAGCTTCTCAGAATTTAACATGAAAATGATTTTTTTAATCAGAAAAGTAGTATAAATCATTTTTCATTTCATAGTTTATTAACTTAGAGAGATATTAATTTTTAAGAAAGATTATCAATAAAATGATGAATGAGCTAAGATGAAAATCCCTATGAGAGAACTAATTTTTTATCACATAATGTATATTTGCTCCTTTTTTTATGAATACGTTATAGAAATTTTGAAGTGTACGCGAGTTACATTTCAGTCATTGCATGTCATCATTATGTAATATAAAATAAAATAATTATGCAACATGTCACAATATTTTTAAAGAGATAAAAATATTTGAGGATTTCTCTACCTATCATATATATTTAGGGGAAAGGAAGAAGTTTTATCATTGTTTAAGTAAAAAATTGTCAAATCTTAGCCAATGCAATCTTTTTCAACCTTATTTTTTTTCACAACTGAGATGATTTAACTGAATGATTTTAGATATAATCTATATGATATTTCCATTTGTAGAAGTAAAAAATAAAAGTACATTTTGTCCTTTGCTTGCGTTTCATACGTAACTATGCTTATCATGAAAATTTTTAAAATAATAGCCCAGTATTGTCCCCGTCCTTAAGTGTTCCATAGAAATGTTAAAATATTATAATAGCTCTTTAATAATAATGTGTTGATACTAGTTAAGGAGAATAACATAATATAAAAGAAGTACACAAATACATCAATAATTAAAATAATACTGTCATATTGCGTATATTTTCCATTATATTTTGAATTCATGATTATTCCCTTTTATGCACAATCTCTACGATAATTTTATTGAATGATTTTGTTGTTCAAATTTCTTACGTTATAATATTCAATTTCCCAAAATATTATCAAAATTGCTAGCCACAGTGATCATATCACCTCGCAGGTAATAGTTTTAACGGCCAAATGTTTGCTTAAAAGTCATAATTCTTGTCTATTATGCTACATTCTATTGACACTCATGCGTGTTATTCTTGCAAAACATTCATAAATTACACAGACATAATGCTGCTGTTTATACTTATATTATATACGATCAATTTAATTATATCATTTTATTTTTATATGTATTTTTAAATAAATATAAATGTGCATCTATGTTTATATAGGAGAAAAGCGACTCACTCACTACTTGAAAGCTTTTGACCGTATGAATTGTCATATGAATTCCCATTTAATAACAATATCGCCATTGCGTAAATTGAAAAAAAAGACGAAGTATTTGACTTGTATTTAACTGCATTTATTTTACTGAAAATGTTCATTTTTCTTCCGTGTACTACAAAATATATCACATGTGGCGTACAGAAGCAAGTATGAAACACTTTTCAAAGGAAAAAAAACATTATGAGTTATGAATCATTTCAAAGGTTTACAATGAATTTACAGAAATTGTCTAAAGAACTACTGGAAGGAATAAGTTAGAGAAAATCTGGAGGCCAATTTATATTAATGCCTTTGAGAGCCAGCTTTAGGATTTTTTTGGAACACAGAAGAGAAAAACACTCTCTTTGGAACAAAGAAGTGGAACGTTTACCTCGCTATTGATAATGCACATTTGCAGGAAGTAGACAAAGGCGCATGAATTTGTTCAAATAACTTTTGAAGTTAATAATACCAGTGTGAATTAAAAGTTTTTTGTAACTAATAAAAAAAATACATATTGTCAAGCAAAATTAAAACTCTATATCTAATTTATATTATGTAACATAAACAGATGTGAGATGTTTATTCTTTTTTAAAAAAATGAATTCGTATAATTTGGGTTGCAAAACAGTATGCAGATAAATCATTAAACTTTGGAATTATTGTCCTTAATTGAAACAAATAGACATAAATGAGGAATATAATTAAAATAAAAACGACTTTCAACGTATATCAATTTGTCATTTTAATAGTTCATAACATTTTCCTCCTATCTGCTAAACAATATATGGAATTTCTTATGAAAAAACCCATATTAACATTATGTTTTGCTTGTAATATACACTTGCAACATCCCCATTATATGTCTCAAAAAAGTTTAATCCTCAAAACCCACATTAGAACAAAATTCATTAATTATATTGCGGTATGGTTTTTTCCCCAAAAAGACAGCATTCATATGTGTCAGCTTTTGTTTGCATACAGTCTCACCTGGTCCCTGTTCACGCGTGTACATTTTCCCTCCCATCTGGCTCCTTACAAAAGGTACCCAAGGAACACATTACTATCCCTAACTAGCTCGTAATCTCTTGACGTAACACCGCAAGTTAAATGTTGTGAATTTAATATTAAAGTGTCTTAACATCTTTTCTTTCTCCTTCAATTTTTTCCCCTTACTTTCCTACTTTGTTAAAAGGAGAAATGGGAAGAGGGAGTAAGAGGTGGGATAGAAAGAGTGAGAAATGTGTCTTTCTTCTTCTATTTAAATTTAGTGAAAGAAAGTAAATCTAGAAATTTCTTCCCGAAGAGAGTTGCATTTTTTAATTAGGAATAATTAAATAACTGCTTAAGTTTCTCCTTATCTTTTTTAATGTTTTCCTTAATTAACCGGGATTTTTTTTAATTTTACTAAACTTGTAGCAAGGTAACGAAATCTCTTCGCGGTTATTATGGGAACACTGGTGGAAGGATATTTAAAATAATAAATCTTGAAAGAAATAGGAGGGGGATTAAAATGGATACAGAACTGTGTTTAAGCCTAAGAGTAAAAACATACAATACAAATGAAAATATCCTTGCATCAGTATGAGTTTAATGTACAAAATTATTGTTTTATTAGATGCAATTATATGCAATAATTATTTAACAATGATATGCAAGATTTGTTATAGAATATATGAGTAAGAAATTATTTTCCTGAAAATATATATACAATAAATATGAAAATTCAATTATTAAACTCGCGTGCTGTAATTTTTTTTTCATTTTCCCTACCTCTATTTGTGTGGTTGTTCAATCATCATCAGAATGTGTACTTAAGTTTCCCCTTTGCATATATTATATATATTGCTGAAAATATTATTATTTTTTCAATGTTGATAAAATTTTACCAATAATAGATGTTAGGTTATTTTTTTAATTTTTTTTTAATAGGATGTGCTGAGTATTATAATCAGTACTTTTCTCGGATTTTAAACATTTTAAATATGGCTCCAATGAAGAAATATTGTAAAAAAAATTAATGTTAGCATTTTATTTACTTCATATTCAGTTACTGTTTGCTGCAACATTCATAAATTTTAACTCTTTTTCCTACTGTTAATGAAAAAGATAAGAATTTTTTTTTTAATTTGATAAAGTAAACAATAAATTGTACTTTAGTAATACAGAAAAAAAATTAAAAATATATATAATTTTCACATTGAAATACCTTTTGTAAACTTGTGGGTTCTTTTCGCATCGTGTTCGAATTGTGAAAAGAAAATAATTGCAGTCAGGATTTTGTCCCTCTTTTTATTGTACATCTTCCATGCGACATTTCATAAAAAAAAAGAGTATATTCAGATCATCCAAGATTACAAACCATCGTCCCGCAGTCTTTCCTTTATCCTACCACCACGTTTTCGGCGCCACCGCTTCCCCGTTCTTTCCTCGTTCCCTTCTCTCCTCCCTCGTTGCCAGATCCTTCTCTCTATATCGTGTCTCGTTCGACCTGTTGCCAGGTGCAGGTAGTAGACCCTTACACCTTTCCTTAAGGGAAAGGTATTTCTTCGAAGTATGCATGTTCATTTATATGATATCTTACTTCTGTAATTAATTTCAGTTAAATTTATGTAAGTTATTCTTTAAGAAATTGATTAGTTGTGTGGGTTTGAATAGCAGTGCGATTATTTCCATTGATTATATGTGTTAATAGTATCAAAGAGAAGATATTATTCAATGTATATCAATTGAAAAGTACAGTATTTGTTCAAACTTTAAATTTTTCTACCGTTTCCAGAAAATTTAAATATTAGATGATATAACTTTATTTAAAATATGCACATTGATATATATCTTCTTTTACTTTAAAATTTTAATAATATCTGTTTAATTAACTTTTATTACCAAATTTTAAATTAGTTAATATTTTACGTAATTATATTTATTTTATATTTGTATGAGTCACTTTGCAACATTTTCATTTTTTAGCAATATATTTGTTTTTTAATTTCATATCGAATCATTATCTTTTTACAACATAAAAATAATTCACTTTAACCAGATATCTTAAAACATAACTAGATTTATTGGCTTAGAAATAAGCCAAGATTGTCAAAAGGATAAATTATGTGTTAAGTATTTTATAATTAGTTAAATATTATATAGTCAAAGCTATTTCTAGATTTTTAAAATTACATATAATAGGATGTTTGAGTAAATACCAGTATAATTTTAAAAACATTAAGTAAAATGCGTCGTATACTAACGTAACCTAAAAAAACTAGTTGATCAATTACATTGTAATAGAATTATGAGGATATTACAATAAGTTTTTAACTGTAATTTTACTAACTTAATGCTGTTTTTGAATCTAATGATGCCTTACACAAAAGCTTTTTATATAGGATATTGCATAAGAATTACATTAAATGTAAATTTATATCATGAAAGTACAATAATTTTAATATACAGTGAAATACGTTTAACTTGAAAACTTTTAAGACGAAATATCGGTTAACACAAAGAAATGCAATGATGACGACAAACTATTATGTGTGTTCATGCAATTTTCCCTTAACACAAACCAAAAAATCGCCTTACAGTAAAAATTTCCCTTCTAAAAATGAACAAAATACGGAAAGCATCAGCCGCACAGGCGAAATTCAAGAGGGGTGGTTTACCATATTTTTTTAGAAAGGAGGCAAATTTAGCATTGAAATGCCTTCGGAATAGCGTGTGACGGGAGCCAATTTTGTCTATCTAAGTTACTTTCACCCTACTGCCTAAGCAACTACACACGAAAACATCTAATATCTTATCAGTTGGCTTTGGAATTCGGTGACAGTACATAGCATTATATGTAAAAATTAGTGAGTTTGGCTCTCCCTTTTTCTTTGGTTTTTAGAAGAATTTTTCTTAAGAGGAAAATGGCAAATAGTTCAAGGGAAAAAAATGCAAACTGCTAGTGCGCTTAAAATGAAGATGGGTCTTCATTAGGCTGTTGATTTAAAACAGAAGATGAAAACGCAAATATTTAAAGATTCTGGTATTGTTCTATTTTGTATAAAATTTCATTAAGTTTTAATGGATGTTATGGTTTTATTGATTTTCGTTAAATGCATGCACAAATATATCTGTGTAAATAAAATATACCCTAATAAGCTTAATTTTGTTGAACACATGTGTTTTTCTTTTTTTTTTCTTGCAGTATCTGTTACCACGAAATTCTTTTAACACTAAAAAAATATTTCAGTCTCCTCAGTTTCGAGTTAAAGGATTTTTACTATATAGATTAAGTTGTTAGTCCTGAAAAACTCTATAGAGTGGCAATGTTTTATTTTATTATTAATTAATATTCAATTTAAGTAAACGCTTTGTTTTCAAAGATTCCACTTTTCGTCAAACACCTGGATAACAAGTGACGCTTAAAAGTATATTTACAACTTAATTAAGCAAAAAATAAATAAAATTCCGAGTAAACGCCATCAAACTGGAGAAAGAAAATAGATTATCACTTTTTCATGTTCTTTTGTAACTTGTTTTGAGCACTTGAATTGGTGATTAGAACTGTCAAATTTAATTCTGAGTTCCCAATAATTAAATAAATATTTTTTTTTAGGAAAAGGGACATTTTTTTAAAAATGGTTAATATGTTTACATCATGTTAAATTCCATGCATATAACATCATTGATAGAATTAGCCTTACACAGAAACTATTTTCTTTAAATACAGATCAATCAGAAGCGATTCAATTCATTGTTACCAGGAGCTACACTAAGAATTCTCACGGTAGAAAAGGATACGAAATATCGGATATATATACTGGTAGAACAAGCCAACGGCGCACAATTCTCTAATAATAGGGTACTTTCTTTTTCATTTCTCCCCAACAATCATGGTAGATTTTGTGGGGAGAGAATTTCCCACGGGGCGTCTATTTTTTTCTACACACTTGTCCCAAGTATGTGAATGTCCCTGGAGAAGGCCCAGATTCAATCAGATTCTGAGAGTGAGTGGTTCATTTTTTCCCTTTGTGAGTGTCAAGGGGCATCTATGAGGCTTCAGATTTGTCGCTGTTACCAGATGTAGATTTTTTATTGGTTCAGAAATTCATATACAAACTATTTTTATATCATTAGTGAGAAGTTGTTAGTTCTTGTATCTTCATTTGGACTTCTTGATTGGTGGCATTATAAGGAAATATTGTGCTCTTTTTCAGATGCGAACAATTCGAGAAAGCGTCGTATTTGTTGAAATATATTTATAAATGAATGACAAGGGATATATATATATATATATATATATATATATATATATATATATATATATATATATATATATATATAATAGCGACTGTGAGTATAAAAGTAAATTCATAGTTACATAATTATCACAAATAAATCAGAGAAGATATATTGACGTATTTGTTTTATAAGTTATATATGTATATTTTACTTTTACGGTTTGTTTGTTTTACTTTTATAAGCTTAACTAGAATAATTATCGTGTACTTTCATGTATAAACAAAGAATTTCTGGAACTTTTTTTTAAAGTTGCTGCAAAAGGGTGCTTTTATATGGATGCACTAATATTTATATATATATATATATAACGTAGTTTAGCCAAACAACTTTTTTTTTCATTTGTTCATTACATTTTCCATTAGGTATGAGGAAGTAAAACTATTCTTTTAGTTTTGGGGGAAATTTTATTACTAAAAAAAGAACGTCACATAAAATATATCAGTTATTGTAGGAATAACAAGTTTCTGAATTGTTTTTCAAATTTACATTCATTCATTGAGATGTTTGGATGTATATGTTCATCCCACGTAGAGTGTTTCCTTCAGTTCATGAGACAAAGGTCGTTGATCACTTTCCGTTTATTAATTTCTCTTCTTCCTCATTTTTGAAACAAATAATATTGTTTCAGAAAATTTTAATAATTGAGATAGTTTCAAATATAACAAATTAGTGTGTTAGCTTCCCATAGACAGAAATAAAACTATTATAATTGGCGCCTTTACAGTAATTTGACTTGAAATATACTTCCGTTTTAATCCATTATAGTGAAATGTTTGCCTTCATTTTAATCATATTAAAAATTAAAGAAATTCTTTATTTTTCCGATTCAACTCACATTCGGGTTTTGAATTTTGAATGATTTTTTTTATAAAAAAGCGTACTCTAGGCTAATGCATGAATATATTCGGAAATGTACGGTAAGTTTTGTTAGAAACAGAACATTCTATACAAAAACTATAGTTTACCCAAAAATCAGTAATGGAAAAAATCTTAAATAAATTCTAAATTTTGTCATAAGGGTATCACAAATATATAGTAAAAAAATATTTAGTACCTCTATAATTGAAACTTTTTGAAACAACAGACCTGAACTTGAGAAAAGGAAACTGTAATTTATTTTTAATATCTTACTTTAAATAAACTCTATACAATTTTCAGTATTAAAATCATCGAGAATTTGTGCTTTTTTATTTTCCAAAAGATATAAAAATGGAACAGAGAATATGCATTCTCTAATATAATTCTATATTAATTTTGGCAATTTTTTAAACGAAAGATTTTGGAAACCAATATATGCAGGTGGTGGCCTCAGTGTTGAAATGATTAGTGTTTAGAAAAAAAAAATATATCATCTCAAACACTTCATTTTCAAAAAAAAATATATTATAACGACCTCGAAAAGAAAAAAAAATCTTCTTGAATGTGACAAACCGTAACATTTTCTCATCTATAGAAACACTGTTTGAGAAGTCAAAAGAGTTAAACAATTTTTGGAAGGGATGAAAAATGAGCAACTTCGACTCCAGGCTGTGTTAAGAGTGTTTTATAAAAATGTAGGCAGATGGGTTTGAAAACTTTCTGAAATACATTTTCTTTGTTGGATAAATAATACTGGAAAAACTCAAGTAAGCTCTTACGGAGAAGAATTGTGTAGCCTTTTCCTTAGAAAAAGAATAAATATTTGGATTTCCGTAACAAAATGTTTTATCGTGTTATCTGAAATATTTTTACTGTTAGCTTCATCTGTCTGGACTTCCTTTTTATTAAGTCAAATATTAAATATTTTGAGGCAAAAGTAAAATTAAATGGTTAAGTAAAACGTTTTAAATAGTTAATAAAAATATTACAATGAAAGGGAAACTGCGTTTTTGACATTTACATACAACTAATGTATTATTATTGCTATATTTATCTAGAAATGTAAATATTATAAATTATAAAAATCTCAATATATATAATGGTTAGGTATATTAAGTTTTAGCATGTGTAAAATATTAGACAGATAACTTTGTACTTTTTTGTGTACCTATAATTTGATTTATTTAAAGAGAACTACAGATTCCTGTAAAAAGAAATGCGTTTCTGGACCTAAAAAAATGACATCAGAATTATTAAAAAAAACTTTTAATCATCACTTCTATATTTGTCTTCTTATCTGGGATTTTTACTTATAAGTAAACTTCAGTACAGACAGAGATATCTGTTTGTAAAGAAACATTTTTTTTCTAAAATATTTGAAAATGGAGATAAAAAATGTCACAAAATGATTTTAAGAAAAAAGAGCTACATAACAATAAATATTTAAGAAATCTCATTTTGTAATTTTTATTATTATCATATTAAATCAGCTTTTACGAAAATTCTATTTATTTCAAAAATAATTAATCGAAAAGTCTAGAAGCTTCAAGATACTTTGTTTGGGATATTAATTAATACATCATTCTATGCTTTTTTTATAAATTTTCTATTATTTATATCAAACTACAGTTAAATTTATTTCAAATTTTATTTCGTTTTTTGCTGGACTATCATTGTAGTGTACTGTTAAAGTTTTTGAAGGAAGTAATCTGATAAATGTTTAATAAAATGAATTCCGTCATAGAACTATGTGTTTGGTATTCAATTATCTGTTTTATATAAGGTTAAGTAGATTTCGTTCGTCAAAATAACAATTAGTTTTGTAACTTTTTATAGGAGCTAATAAGAATAAGTTAACTAAATCAAGCTAACACTATTCCAATTGATCAAAAAATAAAGAAAATGCTTAGTTGTTCTTACCGCTGACTAATTGTGATAACTGTTTTAATGAATATTTCTATAAATTGTGTGTTTGTGAGAAAATCCTTAAGGTTCATTTTTCATGCTACAAGTGGTTGGCTACACAAGTAATTTTGTTGTTATTGTGAAGTATAAATAATAATAATAATAAAATTCAAAAAATAATGCATAGATAATTAACACTGATATAAGGGAATCGTGGTATATATATACGTAAGGAAGACCTTGCATTTTTTACTTCAAACTGTTTGAATAATTTCTTGGTCACTTTAAAGATCTGTGTTTAAGTCTTTTATCTGCATCTTAACATATTTGTTTTAGATTCCTAGAAAAAATTTTAAACTAATTAAAAAGAAATTAATATTACATGAACAATATATGTGTTTGTATTTATATTATTTGTACACTTGAATATATACATAAATTAAGTTGATTGAATTAAAATGCATTTAGTATTTAACAAGTACTAAGTAAAACAGCAGCTTTTAATTTTTATCAGTATGCGAAAGAATAATTACACATTTTCCTATTCAAAGAAATTAAATTTATTAAAATTAACTCCAGTAATTTCAATACATGGAATTCAAGGCAAGTTTACAAGTCACTAAATATCAGAAGAGTAATACCATCACAGTTAGTGAGCATAAAAGTGTCATTTCTTAATGTTTTTAAATAAATGCTTCATCTGTCTTTTAAAATTGGTGTCTAGTTCGAAAATTATATTTGGTAAAGAAATGAAAGCGCTTTAATATAATAATGTTCGCTATCTATTTTCATATTTAAACTCAAGTACCCATTAATTTTTCTTCATTTTAAAGATATTTTTTCTTAAAAGTAATCCTTTCATTGTTTTTTATTTAAAGTTTTTAATATGAATGAATAACTTATTGCTATATTGATCGTATTTAAGAAATTACATTAGTAGAAGTAATTTAAATATGTTTTTTTTTATTTTATTTCTAATGAGCTTTGTAGAAAATGAAAGAATTAAACCCAATTTTAAATATTTTTTATAATGTATAAAAATTATATATATATATATATATATATATATATATATATATATATATATATATATATATATATATATATATATATATATATATATTGGTTTGTCATTCCCTAAATTTACCTTGATTGTTTTTAATATTGTCAATTTTTAAGAACTTCATCACATCAGTATTTTGGTATTTATTTTTATAAAAATACACTGAATAGCTGGATATAATAGAAAGCAATATCCCGCAATAAAATTATTGTTCTTAGATAATACTACAAAAGTTTAATGTTCTTAAGAAAAATATATATCTATACTGAATAAAGGGAAAAAAACGTAGTTACACTCTTCCTTTTAGTCACGTAAATGTTGACTAAGAGAGATATATACACTATGACGATATGTTGTACGATATATACTGTATATTTCACAGAATCTTAGTGCAACAAGCTACACTATATCAACATTTACGTTACTATTCGCAAAAATGTTGCATATTTCTTTTGGGTATTTTTTATACATGTATCTTTTTCGTGTGAAAATAGAACTCCTGTAGCATCATCCAAGAATATTATTTTTTTTCAGAATATTGTTATACAGTAGCATATTTATACCAAAATGTATTATTTTTAAAAATGATATTTGATGACTGAAACAATATTATGGCGACAATAAAGTATATTTTTCCAGAAAATGTACCCCATCATAAATAATACGAAATTCAAAAGATGTTGATGGAGCTATTGTAATATTTCTTTCAGTTTATAAATATAAGTAAATCATTTAAAGTCTTAAGAAATTCAAATATTTGTAATTAGGAAACACTTTATTGTTTCTATTTTAACTACATTATTATTTTAAATAACACTGATGATAATAGAGATTTATGTAAGCAAAGATTTTTATATAACATCAGTGCCACCTTTTTAAGTCTAATGTGATATAAAAAATGTATATATATATATATAAATATATATTTATATATATATATATATATATATATATATATATATATATATATATATATTTTATATATATTATAATTATATTTTATAATTTTATAATTATATTTTATTAGTTTAGTGATTTTATTATCATTTTTAAATTCATCCAAATGTTATTCTTTCTTTCCTCTTGGTACATAGTATGACAAACTACAGGTGAAGGTTGGCTAGCCCTAAAACTTGTTTGAACCTGAAATCTTAATTCCTAAGGTCAGGAGTTTGTTATTGTACTATTGTGCCTATTTCTTCCTATTTAGTATAGTCATATTAGGTTCTAACTATCTGTGTATTTTTTGTTTTGGATTATATATATATATATATATATATATATATATATATATATATATATATATATATATATATATATATGCTTCTTAGTAAAACACTATATATTAAGCCCATGCATTATAATTTGGAACATAATAAATTATTTAGAAAATTCTGTAGGAAAAAAAAAACCACTTAAGTGCAACAAAATTATGATCTCTACGGGGTAATCTGTAGTTTTTCCCTAAACCTTCACCGAAATATACGATGGAAAGTTTGTTTTGTAACTTAAGTCCTTATTATCTTCTAGCATAAAAAATACTTAACGTATTAAAATGAAGAACTGTGCAATGATTTCAGATTGCAGGTGAATTATCATGAAAGAGCAGTTATTTTAGCTTAAGAATAAACTACTCAAACTAATTATCTTAAAATGCATTTTATTTAGGGCAATGCATGATCCCTATATTACTGAGAAAGATTTAAGGTTGATATTGCTTCTTCGATGTAATGTCAAGCTAATGTGCTCTTTATCGACAAAAAAACACATCATTCCTAAATGTAAGACATAGGGAGCACAAGCAAAACTGTTTAACCCTTGGAGTGGTCGTGTGGGGCACAGAGTCACACCAGGCTCATGAAACCATCAATTCCTGGAAAACCTTTTATTTACTTCTAATCACCTTGACACAGTATCTTCCTGCATGACAGTCTTCATGGGAACTAAAATGTATTTTTCACATATCTCCCTCTTTTTTTAGGAGTGGAAAGCGTTTTTATTTTTTTCAATTTTATAGTACTTGTATTGACGGAGTTCTCCTCACGACCACTTTTGCTCAAAAATATTTTTTTATGGTCATGTTATATTTCCCATTGTGAACAACCTGAAAGTTTTGATTCCTATGTTGTACGACTTATTACGTTTTAAAAATATAAATGAGCAGAATAAAAGGAAAAATAAATGTGTATGTGTGATATGTATTGAAGGAAGTTGAAGCTGACCAATCAAGGGAAGAATCGGCTGAAATAATCCATATTAAACATTATAGTGAAATTAAATTTGAGAAAAACGATTAATTTTTAATTCGTGCCTAAAGAACTCCATCAAGCAAAATAGGAAGCCATATGTGTACCACAAGGCACACTTCGCCTTGTCAAAATGACACAAACAAGAGAAAGATCAACATGCTATTTGTTGATTATCAAAGAACAATAAAATTACAATGATTTGAATTAAATATGTCAATTTTTTCTCCAAACAACATTCCTGTAATGTTAGCGAAAAGTGTCTCTGATTTATCTCCTTTAATATTGTCACCGACATTTGAAATTTCTTGGTTCAGTTTGATTAATATTTTTCCTCAAACTATCAAAGAAAATAAAAAGTCCTTAAAAGTAGGTAAATAGAATTTTTCTTAATTAAATTATTATTCGAATTGCGATTTTTATCGTGTGCAATATATATATATATATATATATATATATATTTCTATAATCCAATATAAGAATTTTTTAATATATAATCATATACATATACATACACATATATATAAAATTATACACACATATACATATACATATAAACAAAAATATAAAAATAGTCATATAGTTATAAACCTAAGATAACTAAAAGTAGAAGTAGGCACACAGTATAAAGACAAATTCTGGCCTTAGGAACCAGGATTGCAGGTTTAAACAAGTTTTGCGGCGCCAACCTTCACCTGTAATTTGTCATACTATGTACCAAGAGAAAAGGAAAGAGTTCTATACGTAAAATTTAATTATTAAGTCATTAAACAAGAATATATGAACATAAACATAACCTACTAAAACGGATTTGTAACGATGGCCGAGAGTGCATTATCGTGTTCCCGCCAAATAGGGAGAGCAGAACCGCATAAAGTTACTTGCGATACGATATAAGAAACGAGTAATTGCGATACGATATACAAAAATAAGAAATATATATATATACTTTTAAAAATCAAAAATAAAAATAAAAATCATAAAATTAGCAAAAAATTATAATGAAACTCTGAAAAATATATATTAAAGATTTTTAATAATAATAATAATAAAAAAAAAAAAAAAAAAAACAAGTGTACACAAAACAATATATATATATTTCTATATATATATAAAGGAGAAAAGCGGCTCACTGACTCACTCACTGACTCACTGACTAATCACGATATCTCTGGAACAATTAAACCTAAAGACTTGAAATTTGGTACGTAGGTTCCCTTCATGGAGTAGACGTCAGCTAAAAACGGAATTTGCAAAGTTCGAACCTCAAGGGGCGTTACGGGGGTTTAAGGGGCGTTATAGATAATTATTTCCATTACTAAACTATTAGACGTACAGTCTTGAAATTTGGTAAGCGGATCCCTTTCATAGAGCACAGATCCGCTACAAAATGGGTTTTGTGAATATCGACCCCAAGTGGCGTTGAGGAGAATTAAGGGGCGTTATAAGCAATTAACTCCTTTTTTAAACTATTACACGTAAAATCTTGAAATTGAGTAAGCAGACTCCACTCACTCAGAAGAGATCTGTCATAAAATGGGTTTTGTGAAAATCGTTTCCTAATCGGCGTTGCGGGGGCTTAAGGGGCGTTATATATAATTATTTCCATTTTTAATATATTATACGTACAGTCTTGAAATTTGGTAAGCGGATTCATTTAATAGAGTACAGATCCGCTGCAAAATGGGTTTTGTCAAAATCGACTCCCAAGTGGCGTTGTAGAGAGTTAAGTGGCGTTGTAGAGAATTAATTGGCGTTATAGTCAATTAACACCTTTTTTAAACTATTAGACGTAAAATTTCGAAAGTTAATAAGCTGATTCTATTCATTAAGTAGATATCCGCTATAAGATGGGTTTTGTTAAAATCGTTTCCTATGTGGTGTTGAGAGGCCTTAAGTGCGTTGTAGATAATTATTTCCATTTTTAAACTATTAGACGTACAGTCTTGAAATTTGGTAAGCGGATTCCTTTCATAGAGTACAGATCCCCTACAGAATGGGTTTTGTGAAAATCGATCCCAAGTTGCGTTGTGGAGAATTAAGGGGCGTTATAGGCAATTAACTCCTTTTTTAAACTATTGCACGTAAAATCTTGAAATTAATTAAGCAGATTCCATTCACTGAGTAGAGATATGCCGTAAGATCGGTTTTGTAAATATCGTTTCCTAAGTGGCGTTTCTGGGGCTTAAGGGGCGTTATAGATAATTATTTCCATTTTTAAACTATTAGACGTACAGTCTTAAAATTTGGTAAGCTGCTTTGGTAAAAATGCTGTAGAGATCCGCTACAAAATAGTTTTGGGGGAAATTGATCCCCAAGGGTCACTGAGGGGGATTAAGGGGCGTAATAGATAAATATTTCCGCTTTTTAACTAATAGAAACACCTGCTTGAAAATTAGAAGGTATGTTCTGTTCATGGAGTAAAGTTCATTTTACAAAGATTTTTGCAAAAACGGACCCCCAAAGGAGTGGGTTTGCGAGGGATTAAGCCGTGTTATAGAAAAAATTCCTGTTTTTCAATTTAACTCATTTACTTGAAATTTGTTGAGCACTTTTCTTTAGTTGAATAGAGTTCCTCTAAGAATGGATTTTACGGAAATGAACTCCAGGGGGAAGCGGGAGAGCTATTGAGCGAATTGATTGACTAAATTCCCGTTTTCGAGCTGCTAAGACTACAATAATAAAATTTGGTTTGCATGCTTCCTTTGTTGAATTGGAATCCACTAAGAGTGCTTTCAACGAGGTATTGATGATAAAAATTCCGTTTTTACTCTGTTAGATTTAGACTTGAAATTTAGCACGCATGTTTATTTTATGGAGTAGAGATCCACTGAAAGTTGCTTTGGTGGAAATCCACTTGATTATTAGGTTAAGTGAGCGCGAAAAAATCTTTCTACTTCTATTTTAGATATAAATAGAAAATAGATATTTTAATTTATGTTCTTTTTATATCAAGGGGCGAGAGTGTAACAGCTATAAATATATTTTTCAATAAAATCGAATTCTAAATGCTAGATATCAATAATTAATATATATATGTAAACAGTGTACATATACACAACATCGTGAAATACCCAGTGAAGCGGGTGGGTAACGGCTATATATATATATATATATATATATATATATATATATATATATATATATATACATTATATGTATATACATATACATATACATATAATGGATTGGGCTGACTCAGTCACTCCGCTCTATCATTTGAGTTTAGAAACGAAAAATACATAGAATAAAAATAAACTTTTTTGAATAATAAGCTTTGAGTATATATCTAGGCAAGTCATGATAAGATAGAAACGTCAATGTAAAAGGAAGGTACAAAGAAAAATATCCAGTCTTGGGAAGAATACATGATCTCATTACATCTTTAATGAAGATGAAAAGCTTTCTTTTCATAAATGGGGTTCGAAGATGTGAAAAAATGGATTTTTAATGTACATGTAAAATAAGCAAACCTGATTTTGCATATGTAAAGTAAATTTTAAGTAAAGGCATCTTCGAATATCATATTCTTCGAAACATTTTCATGTTTTCAATTAAAACTAAGACATTATATAATTTAATTACAAGACACAATAAAGATAGTTTACATTTTTGTATTATTATTACCGTTTTACTATATAAGTTTATTGTCTAAGCAATATTTCCTTGAACCAAACACATTTTAAATTTGCAAGTTCAATTTAAAATTACATTCACATAATTTATGCATTGTGTCTTCACAGGTCAACCGACTGGTAATTCATACGTAAAGCAATCAATTCACTATTTAACAAATGCCACAATAAATTTCCCATCTTTTTTTAGTCTGTCTTGAAAGCCAAAATCTGTTATCATTCTTTCTAGAAATAAAACTGCATTACTCGCCCATTGAAAAAAAAATTCGATGGCAAAAGAGTTCCGTCAATTAGAATCTGGTATTTTTTTTTGTTTCTTTTCAGAGGAATCTGTACGTATTTCCATTCCTATTAAAAATCGCACCGAGAATGGAATGTGAAACAATTTGCGGAATGTCTTTAGCTGCTTCAGCTGAAATGACACTGCTTTTCTCGATAGTACTCAATTTTCCTGACATGAAAATACTTAGTGGATGTTTCGGACATGGAAGGAAATCTATTACTGAAAGTTTTCACAAAGAAATCAATTTATCTTCGCGCGTTACGAGTAAATCACTGGAACCGTGATCGTTTGTGTCACTAGCCAAAGTTAAGCAGGTCTTTGGATAGAATATTTTAAACTTCTTGATGCCATGTCTTTAGTATAAAAATCTAACTATTCACGGAACGGATGGAAATAGATTGTGAAGGTCAAACATTTTGCAGTGGATGCAATTTGTATTACGTTAGCTAGCGATTGCTTGCTTTCAAAAAACCAAATAAGCTGGGTTTTTTTTCTTTCTTATTTTAATCAAAAGGGAGATTAAAGAATAAATTCAGAAAATATTTTTTAAATGTTTTGTAGTTTATTCTATGATAAGATTTGATAGTACTTACAATGAATTAAAAGTATTACGTATTTGATATTACAGAATTTTCTAAAAGGTGAGAATGATATTCTGCTTATTGTTCTTCAAAAGAAATGCATTGCTTTGTTGAAAAAAATACCTCATAATCAAATAACAACATTAAGGTCCTGAATTATCCAATAATTGCACTTTGTTAAAATTCCTCTAGAAAGGCTAAGTTAAATTGTAAGGAACTAATTAAGGAAGATTTTAGTATACTCATTTATGGCTGAAAAATGTAAAAAAAATTATCTTGTTTGTAAATGTTACAACATGAAGAAAAAAATATTTGAATTAATTGAAATTTGACGTTGAAGGCCAAATTAAAGTATTCTGCTGAAATGATTCAAATTTTAGTATTTTCAGGGAAATTAATCATACTTCCTATGGTGAGTTATCTATTTAAATAGATATTGGCTACTAGTCGCTTCAAAAATTATGTAACTGTCTGTGTGTGTGTGTGTGTCAGTGATAAAGAATTTATGCACAGTTGCATTACATGCTGTACAAGAATACTACAGTGTTTGAAATTAGGCCAGTTATGGGTCAAAGTAAATCGGCTTTTTCTAAGCTTAAAATAAAAGATTATAATAAAAATTGCAATGGCTGTGATGTAAATGGGGAAACAGTGAACTCAAAATTACTAAATAAATTAAAAAACCACCAGTGGATTCAGAAAAATACCATTGGAGCAAGATAATGGAAATCCGATCTATTTGTAAAAAACAGGCCTTACGCCTTCATCAAAAATATTAATAAATCTTTGACACACGTTTGGTGGTGCATCAATATTTTTGTTTTTGAACATTGTCTGTTAGATCATAGGTTGTGCGCAAGAGTAAATTCGTATATTGAATCCTCTTCATGCAAAAGTATCGGTCTCTGAGTTTACAAAGTTCTCATAAATACAGATTCTGGCATGCTGATTGACAACAAGTTATCTTTTCTGATAAATATTGATTTAATCCGAAGTTTATTGATAGCTGTGTCCTTGTGATAGATTCCCATACGAATCGCACATTCCAGAATGCATTATCAAACTTCATGCGGAAGCTAAATCTTATGGCTCAGAAATTCATCATGTATACAGGGAGATATTAGTTCCTAACAATTATAATGAATCTTAACCCGCGATCACTCGTGAGGGGTGTTCTGTAAACCCCAGCAACAAGAAAATCCTCCCAAGATTCTAAAAAGAATGCGCAGAACCACGATTTTTTCTGTAGCTGCGCATTTTAGGTCATTGAACCTAAAATGGAAAGGCCTGATGCAATCTCATTTTCTCGAACAATTGGAATGCAATGACCTTCAAAAGTTTATATGGGGGGCTGAGAACTCCCGCGAGAAGTTGAGCCTATGTATACAGTCTGCTCTGAATGTTTGGAAAATGATTATAATATTATTTTTCTTCTATCATTATCTCATTAATTGTAAAGTATATTTACAACTGGTATATACGTTTTACTGGTTTACGGAAAAATATAAAATTATGTGATTTAAAATTAAAATTTTGTATGTTTAGCTTAAATTAATTTTTGCCTCATTTGTATGCAATAAATTTAATACATTTATTTGTATAATACAAAAAACATCTTGTGCTTTGTAAATATGTATCACAATGACTTAATTTTATTTTTATAATTAAACACGCGTGTTAAAAGTTTGGGGTGTTCCGTACACCTCGCGAGTAACGACGGTATCAAAAACAGGCGCGAGTGACCGTGGGTTAATAATAACCAATGCACGAGAGAAACTATTAAAATCTGGATTCAGTTTTATTTTAATAAATTCCTAAATACGTGTTTTGGCAAAATAATATGTGTGAACCATTTTTCAGTATGATATATACATCTTATTTTACTTGTAAAATATTTGTAATACATTCGCATAGCCACTCTTCATTTATCATTTTAATGGATGTAGATGCAATGCATTCGTCCACGTTTTTTTGACAAAACTCAAGGCTCCCATTGTGGATAAAAGCGCAATTGAGAAATGCGACTTCCTCTACTTAGATGCATAATATAGAACAATGGCTATTCACTTCTCGTCATACATTACAGTATAACCAACTAATAACACCATTTTTTGTTATTTCATGTATTTCCTATACTTGCACTTCTTCACACAAGTTCAACCCATAAATTATTATACAAAAAATTTCTTATTGTGCGAACTCATAAAGTTTGCCCCATGAATTCGGAATCATTCTGTACAGAGACATACATATGAGCTAAAGACATTATCTTTGTATATAATTTTAAGTCGTTTAGATAGCATTATTTATAAATAGCGCGGTTAAAAAAACAAACATTCGTTTCTTCTACATAGTATTCAAAGTTTATTTCTTCTTTCGGAATTTATACTCTTATCTACAAGAAATGCGTTCAAGATTTACAGTTATTCTTAATCAACGTTATTTTATTAAATCATTTTGCACATTGTTGATGGCACTTCTTAACCTTATCTAAAATGATAATAAAACTAATATTTGGAAATATACATATTAATGTTTACCATTCAAATGCCTCTCAAAACTACAAACAATATACATCAGAAATTTATATTAGTAATTTATTTTGTAAGTTATTCAAAGTTTTAAAAAAGTTCTACACTTAAAGTTTCTAGGACAAAGAAATGAAAACTGTGGAATTATTTAAAGTTAAATATATACTACTTCAGTATACTATATGAAAGTTTTATTCGCAAAATATGAGTAAGCCATTCACAAGAACAGAAAGATGAAAATCATTAAATTAAAAGTTATTTTGTTTTTTAATATAAGTTAATAAAAATTTTAATTTCCTACCTTGTGTATAGGTATATCAAGGCTTAAAATGTGTTAATTTATTAATTGTTATAAATATATTTAAGCAATCTTACTTTGATAATATAGTGTTTAACTTTGTCTATAAGTATATAATTTAGATATAAACAAAGAATATATATATATCACTGAAATACCATCTTAATAGAATTCGCCGTCTTCAAGATAAATAATTAAGCAAAAAAAGACAAAAGTTTTGTCCAAACAACAGTTTTCCAGGAAGAAATTTAATTAGTAACATAAGCTTCGGATGCATTCAGAACTCTAATATTAAACAATCATTTTAATCATTAGGAAGGTACGCCTATTACAATGATTCTTAGCAGCATTAATATATCGTGGAGCAAGATTAAAACTTCATAATCAGAACTGTTAACTAAAGTAGTATCTGAAAACTTAATAAATTCTGCTTCACACAATAGATGAAGAAAGTGAAGGCAGATGGAAAAATAAAGGGGAATTTCATCATAATGATAAAATGATGAGAAAAGGGAATTTAGGTTTAATCATTTATGTTCTTATTGGATTTTTCTAAGTAATGTACTTTTTTTAATTTAATCAGTTCATGGAATTCCTGCTTTTATCTATTAAGGAATAAGGTTTGGTATTTGCTGAAGACACAGAAATTGTATTTAACAATAGAAAAAAATAGTTATGGGAATAAAAAAAATTAGTTTGGGGAATTGCATTTAATTAAAATTTATTTATTTGAGTTTCTCCGTTAGTTAAATACAAAGATGTGAAAAATTATTTCGAAGTACATGTAATTTAGGTAAAATAATATATATTTATCTTGGTTAAAAAAACACTTTCATAAATGAGGATTTTCATGTGAAGATTTTTTTTCAAGAGAAACTATGTTCTGTTTTGATAAGCAATTTATTTAGAAAAACATTTAAAATTAAATTTTATAAAAGGTATTAAGCAAAGTAAGTACGTTATAAAAAAGAACAAAATAACCACTCCCCTTTTAAATGATTTTTTTTTAAATTTTACTAACTCTCGTGGGATGCTTGACTTATTTCGAATGAGAAACGGTTTCACGAGAGATAATGAATAATTTTTTTGTGTGAAATATATAATTTAAATGCTATCTTTGTTTCTATACTATGACTAATATTTACGAGGCTTTCTGCCGGCTGTCAGTGGATATTTTGCTGATCTAAATCAATGCTAATCATATATATATATATAATTCAAAAATTAGTTATTTGTTCGGATATGTTTTATCTAAAAATCTATTTAATTTATTCGTGATTGGAAAGCATTTGGTTATTTCATTCTTCTTCTCCTATGTTCACACACAAATACTTAAAACTTATTTTCACTCATATAAAACTTATTTTGGGAATTTGTCTACGAAAATGCTCATGCCCATCAGAAAAAAGGCTGATATATTTCCCCAGTAAAATTGAATATAGTGTTTTTACTAAAGTAAACAATAAAACCTTTACGTATAAATCATGAGATTGATATACCAGGTTTCCCAAAAATGACGGACACTTGTAAAATCAAATAAAATAGAGACTGAATACGTTAGAAATTTACGGTTTCCTGCATTCTACTTCGGTAACTATGGAATTTATGCACCTAAGTTTCGAATTTTGTTGCACAGTTCGTCAGAGGGTTTGTTTACTGAGTAAAGCTTTAAGAAGAAGGGGGTGGGTCAATTTCGTCAGACACTTGAAGCGTTGTAGCGTGTTCCAACAAGTAAACCATTCTCAAAACATGCATAAAAATGCAAATCGAAACGAACTTAAAAACTTTTTTTGTATAGTGTTTAGGTCAGAAGAGTGTCATCTATCGATTAGCTCTGTAACTAATGTTGAAACTTGGTGAGAATATATCCCCTGGTTTCAAAAGCAGATAGCAGCAAACTGTACATTCTACCTCCTTCTGTGTATTCTTAATTAGTTTAGAAACACTTGCTGTGTAAGGCTACAACTATAACATCATTGATATTTTGAATTATTAAAAAATAAAATGCATTCGTCATAAGCATTCGAAACTCATATTTTTGCATCCCGTCTTTAATATATTTTTGGCCTATGTTCATCACCAACTTTTTGGTCAAAAGTTGATAAGTAACCCATTACAAAGAATTAAGATAAAAATAATAGGCCCAACCAATAACATTAAAAGAAACAATTTTGAAAAGAAAGTCATATATTTGTGAGTGGTTATCAACTCACTTTTGGGTACCTAGATATGCAGGAGGTAGGGAAGAAACCCTCGTCATGATCCAATCAATCTATGTATTGGCAATGCAATATAACGACACAAATTCAATTAATAACAGTAAGAGAATACCTCGATGGTAGCCGTGAAAGTGGAACCACTACGATATTACACGAAAGAGTAGGAAACTATCAAACTTGGCCCTTACTCTATATAGGATCTAATCTATCATCCATTTTAAACGAAAAACAATTTAACAACAATGAACCATCGTCACTTTAAAGCTTCTTCCTAATAAGTCTCAAATCACAATAATTCTTATATTATACCTGTCAGTAATAATCTCACCTGATTCAGAGATTTACCTCTTCTTCAACTCTATATTCTAACTAGAAAAGGTTGATTATACATAGTAAGTTAATTTGAATGTCACGATTTTCTTCTTCCAAAGGGTTGGTTGTGAATAACACGAATTGGTAGCCCAAAATTTTCCCAAGATTATTAGTTGATGAATCGCGTTTAGATCTGGCACTTATTGAAAAGGTCCATGTCCGTTTGATGCAGCTAACGCTGTAAATAGACTTGCACAAGGAAAAGTATAAAACAGGTCATGCTGACAGCTCTAAAAAGATAACTATAGATTATTGTTGACCTATAAGGGCTTATAAAATAAAATTATTTTTAAATTGTTATTTTTTTTAGTCTTATGCACAAAATAAGTGTCCTTTTATCTGTTAGAGAATAGAGTAGAAAAATATTTTAATACATATATATATATCTGATGAATTACACAGTGGTGTTCAAAACTAAGAGGATTTTGAGATTTAATCAATATCCTTAGAATTATACTGAAGGGCTTTTAAAGAAATTTGATACGAACATAGGGTTGATATAATTAAAAAAATAACCGTTCAACGGTTACAATACAGTACACACGCAAGATCATGTTTAAAAATAATCAGAATCGAAAGGTATGAAACAATAATTTCAGAATAGAAAAAAATTGATAAAAGATTGCTATCCTTTCATTTTACAAATATACATGAATCTCACCAGGATTTTTGAACTGTAAATAAGGGAAATATTGGTACTCATAACTTTGTACCATTTGCTCAGCATTGCTGCTTTCAGGACTTGGATGGTTCCTGAAGAGGAGGGAAGAGTTGCAATTGCTTTACCCAGACCATACTCAGCATCCTCTGAGATTGAAATCTGGAGATTTGGATTGTCTATCTATACGGCAAATATCCTCACTTTTCAAAAATGCCTTGACCAGATGAGATTTATGTGGTCTCGGTTTCGATCCATTAAAAATAAATGCTTCCTGCACCTGTGAAAAGACGGACATAGAGCTCCAAAATTTTATGCCTATGCTTCACAGGAGTCACAGTGCCTCTTTTAAAAAACATAGATGTGTGTGCGGTCATCTAACGTGATGTCTTTCTAGACTACCAAAACTCCACTGCTGCAACGGTCGATTTCTCGGTTATTGCAGAAAAATAGAGGTTCCCTGGTTCTGCCCATATGGAAGTACAGCGAACGTCACTGGTCAGGCTGAACCGAGGCTCATTGGTCCACTTTCAAATCTGTGATATCTTTACCATTTAAAATGGAATGTCCTGTTTTCAAAATGGAATGGAACTCAAACAACAGGCCTTCTTGCAAACAAATATCTCTCATGAAGTCTTTTGGAAACAGTCACTCTTGAAGTTAGGGTTCCTGTCTCCACAAATAACTCACGAAAGAGCTGAGAAGCTGTAGCAACCCTGTTATGTCTCACTGTAATGTAAGAATCGTCGTGATCCTTGAACGACCTTGCCCAATCATTCATTCTCTATGCATCCAGTATCCTGAAACTTCTTTCATAAGTTGAAAACGACAACTGGTTGTTAAACTGAATTATTTACATATTTGGATTCCAGACTCTGATCTGCTTCTATCCCATGATTCTCTACCTCATTTCATCATCTAAAGATTAGTGGCTACTCATTTTTACTATTTGGATTTTAATTGAGTGGTAAAAGTGACTAAAAAATTTGGCAAGGAATGATTGCGAATGGACTGTGGATTTTGACACATGGTCATAAAAATCCTGTTACTAGACTAACTCTACTACACACACGTATACGCTTACGTATTCGATACACAAGACATGCGTCTTTGCTTCGTAGCAATTCTTTTACATTTTGTTTAAAGCTTTTCTTGAAATTCAAAAAATTTGCTAATTTTCTTATAGTTTTTAACATCAGTGTGTTTAAAAATACTTTCTTATGAAACATTCTTTAGTTTAAGGAATCCAGACATTGTTTACTCTCTTTAGTTAGTTAAGCCTATAATTGTAATTTTAATATGTTTATGTAATGTTTCTGTCTAATAAATAAATAATTATTGGAAAGCAGGCATTTTAACATTTCGCATGAAATTACACTGGTGTGCACAAATTAAGGACGAGACGGTTTTTCCAACATAACTTTGTACAAAAGCTTTCCAAATCAACACATTTAATAACGTAAGATCCCCAATACGTAAGGACATGTGTAATATGTAAGCAACACTTACTAATAGAGAAATCAGAGGGATAAAAAGAAGCTTGATTGAAAAAGTAGCATGGAGCGCAATGCGACTGAAGGCCGAAACATCCCTGTGATGGGTGTCCAGCAAGAAACAGTAGGGGATATGATCTCCCCTGACTGCTAGGCAGGTTTCACAGCGTCTGCCCATGCTGAGAATGAGGGTGTAAATGACTTCTTGAGGCATTGCTGCCCATTCGTCTTGCAGCGCCAATCGAAGCTCCCGAATCGTTACTGGTGGTAAGGTACGAGCTGCCAAGCGTCTGCCTAGAAAATCCCATACATGCTCGATGGGATTGAGATCCGGAGATCGTGCCGGCCAATCCATACGTTCAATATCCTCACTTTCTAAGAGCTGTTCGGCAGCTACTGTGCGATGACATGGTGCATTGTCGTCCATGAAAAGGAACTGCAGATCCATAGCACCTCTAAAAAGACGCACATATGGAAGAAGAATCTCGTTACAATAACGGGTCCCGTTGACTGAACCTGCGTCGAAGATGTGAAGGTCTGTACGACTACCAAGCATGATGCCTCCCCAAACGAGAACACCGCGACCTCCATACCTGTCCCTTTCAATGATGTTCGAGGGATGATTGCGGCTTCCCCGCTCTCTCCAGATGAGTATGCGATGAGAATCGCTACTCAAACTGAATCTGCTCTCATCTGTAAAGTGTACTCGTCCCCATTCATTGTCTCTCCAATTCCGGTGTTCCCGGTACCACAGAGAACGCCTTCTCCGATGGGCAGGCGTTAAAGGTACACACCGTACAGGGCGTCGTGCAAACAGAACACCACCGTGCATTCTTCTGGCCACGGTAAAACGCGATATCGGTCGTCCAGTCACCTGTGTCGTGTGTCTAGCGATTTCTCCCGCTGTCTGCCGCCTGTTTCTTCTGGCCTGTAAGACAATGTACCGGTCATCTGCGGGTGTGGTTTCTCATGGACGACCACTACTGAACCCCCGGATAGCTGTTCCTGTAGTTTGAAATTGTCTCCAAAGTCATGAAACGATGCTGTGAGCAATTCCGAACTCTGCAGCCACACTTGTCACACTGCGGCCTTCCTCCAACTTCCCAATGATTCGACATCGGGTAAAGGCATCCAGATGTCGTCTAACAGATTGATTATTCGCCACTTCTCGCTGAGGCAGCAACTAAATGTGATTTTAACTGCTATACGGCGTGCAATCTCTTTGCCAGAAATACTGATCTTACACCGACAACATGCTTTATACTACTCAGACACTCCCCCATTACGTCTACCTGCATATCTGCTCATTTGCTACCGTACATCACCTTACTTAATCTCCTGATTGGTGTTTCTGTCCGCTCTGCCTCTTCGTTCAGCTGATATACTAATTTTTCGACTTCGTCCTTAATTTTTGCACACACCAGTGTATAATTCAAATTATAGACAGAAAAAATGCATGATCATCAGATAATGTCTTTCGAATTAAGTTCTCTATGTAAGTGCTTCTCAAAGTTTCACTGTTCGCGACCCAATATTTAATCATAATTTTCATCGCGCCCTCCTCATACAATAGCAATGTATGGAATTCAATAATGCTACACTTTGATGTTAAAATTACAATTCGACTTTAACCTTTTATGTGCCACCAGCGTATATAAACGTTTCGCTCAGCAAAACGTTAAATTTTCCGGACGTATATATACGGCTTTCCGAAGTAAAATAATTTTTGTGCTCTGTTATCCATAAAATCATTCCGATAGCTTTGGACTGTAATAAAAGGACCTGGACAATATTTGCAAAGGATTTACTTATTTCAGATTAGTTTCTTATTTATCTCTTCCCGCCCCCAATATATCCCATATGCACGCCTAAGTGGAAAACCGTTGGTATTGGGTAGCGAATCGCAGAACTTTTAATCGGTATTTAAGGGATTGATTATAAACCATACAAATTATCAAGATAAGTGTTAATTTTTGTTTATAATTTTATATATGACAATCCCATGGGGTGACTGGTCATTATTAAACTTGATCTTAATTTAGTATTGTTAAATTAATCATCAAATCCATTGTGTAGCAGTGATGCAGTTATAAGTGTAAATATTAGTGTAAATGTGTATTTTATTTTTATTATGTCAGAATGTTTACTGTCAGTAAATTAATGAATTTTTTTTAAATGATCTTCTGTTTTCGACTATTCAATATACTCGCCCCCCACGTAGAGATGTCCACCCCTCAAGGAGGGCGCACCCCACAGTTTGAGAAACGCTGCTCTATGTTATGCTTCAGAATGGCATGTTAATTGAAGCATTCTAATATACATTGGCATCAAGGCTTACACCCCATTAAGAGTCATAAAGATGCTCCTTAAAACTCTTGCGTGTAGAATTCTAAGTCAATAGGAAATCTTGCAATTTTTAAAATCAAAGCTTTATGGTACATTAATTAACTACAAGTGAAATTCTTAATGGATGGAAACATATGCTTAAAATGTGAGAATTTACTTATTTTAAATCATTTATCTCTAAAATATAATTCTAATATTTTAGATTAATTTTGAGACAAATAAGTGGCAGAAAAACTGTTTCAAGAAATGCGTTGATGGTAATTCAGTTTGAGCAAAAAAAAAAAAAAATGTTCTGCAAAATAGGGTGTAACTAAGTTGTACACGTTTAATGGCAAAAAGGTTATATGCACATTCTTGTGTACAGTGTGGACTCCAACTACATCCACTAGAAATTATCATTTTTATCTTATCATTAATATATAACTAACCATATACTAAATTGCCGCACGTGCACACATGTAAGCTACAATTATATGTATATACGTTTATGTAAAATTAGTATAGTGTTTGGTGGGTTATAGGTATAGTGGTTAGCGATACTGACTGATGTGCCAAAGGGGTCTGGGTTCAAATTTCGCAGAAGACATGGATGTTTGTAAATTTATAGTGTCCTCGCGGCATGAGGGTACTCTAAATTGCCGTCGAGCTGCAAGCCTTTTCGGAAAGTTGGTGGAAGGGGACCTGAGGTGGGATTCCCATTACCACCAACAAGGGGTACTCCCAAAAAATTGGAATGCACGTTAAATCTGTCGAGATCTAAAACGTCCTCCCGTTGGGGTTGTGTGGTAGTTAGGAGAAGGGGATGCCAGTTTAGAAGTTGTTCTACGTCACTTGACCATGGTTCAAAATTAAGTGGTCCGTCGCAAAAAGCCCTCGTGTAGTTGAACAGTGCGACGCTAATATTCACTCACTCACTCACCCCCTAAAATTTGAGGAGGAAATGATTCAAATTGTTCTGTCCCCTGCATGATGCTCAAATCTACGGTTGATGACAGGCGTACAATTTATTTTCGAATTTCGTGACCCTCGATCTGACACCGTCAAAAAGGTGGCATTAGTAACAACAAAGTTACGGACTTGTTTTAATAAATTTTGGAGTGGTGGTTAATTTTGTGTAGTGATAGTTGCTGTCGTTAAGGGATGAGGAGTCTGGGTATTTGAAACCCATGAAGATCACAAAACATTCTTCCCTTGCTTCAGAGATCTGAATGTTTCATATTTTTGATCAACTGGTTACTACTAGATTCAAATGATTTCCCATAAATGCTCTTCTAATTGGTCCAATTATGCAGGTTACATAAGATTGTATTGTCATGTTTTAAAGTTTTAAAAATGTTCCATTCTAAGTTTTTTTGGGGGAAAGGGGGAGATGAGGTTATGGTTAAGATCCTTTAAGCTTGCGAAATAAATTTTATATTTACTCAAAGTCTTGAATGGCTCAAGATCATTATGAATGAAAACCCTTATGCTGAAAAGTTTGGTAAATTATTTAACCCACACACACATAATGAGTAGAGGCTGTTAAGTAGAGTTGTAAGACTTAAATGTATTGTTTGCATTATGCTGTATGTATCAATTACTCTTTTATCATAGTTAATTTCATTTATTCAGTCAGAAATCTTTAATTTTTCAAATTCGGATACCTGTGAATTATAAAAACAATGATATTTAAAAGAAAAAGTAACAAAAAGTTCAAAGAAACATTAATGTCATTTATTTAAATTTGTTTTTTATAATTTTGTTAAGAATTTTATATTCTTTTGCATAAATATATTAATTGAAATAAACAATTAAAAACTTTATTGATTTTTTATAGCGACTTAAATAATTATTTTATATTGATAATAACGTTTAATCTCATGGAAAATACCAAGGGGAAAAAACAAAAATTATTCGACGTGCATTGTGTCATTTAGTAGAATTTGACGTGTTGCCATATTTCTTCTCTTCCCTCCCACAGGAATCAAAGCATTTTAAATTTACAAATCAGACTTTAAATCAAGCAGAAAATTTATACGTTTTTATCTCACTACATTTCAAAGAAGCTATTTACCAAATTAATCGAATTTGCAATTCAACAAACACCACCATAAATCTGTTTTCTTCATTCTTCTTAATTCCACCGCGGGAAAGAAAGGCTCTTAACTTCCTTTTCTGAAATAAGATTCCATTTAAAATAGTCAAACCTACCCCATTTTAAATATTTCCATGGCATTAAAAAGTTTCCCGTCAATTAGAAACCAGTATTTTTCGTATCTTATTTGAGAAAATTACGTGCATTTCCGTTTCTATTAAAATTTCTTCCGAGTAAGGAACATAAAGTAATTTGTGCAATGTCTCTAACTGTTTCAGCTGAAATGATAACGCTTTTATCGATAGTACTCAATTTTTCTAACATAGAAGTACTTAAAAGATGTGTTTTTGACATAGAGAAAATGTGTTACTGAAATGTTTCTCAAATAAATCAGTTTATCTCAGTGAATTCCGCTTGTGAACCACCCTGGACTTTAAAGATATGTGAGATTGGATAACTTTAAATAAGTTTATAAAGTTTTGGACTGTTTGGTGTGATAACTTTAGTTGTAAACAGTGTAAAAGTTTGGGAAATACGGTAAGATATAGAAATAAGTTTGAAAGTAAGATTATAAATATTTCACCATATTTTTGTGTCTCCTTAACAGTTTATTCTTTGCATTGTATATAATGATACAAATTGAGTTGCTTTTTTGTTTCTAGTAATATTGTAAATTGGATTATCAGTATGATAATATTATAATATTTCAGTAATTTAGTTAAGAGAGATGTAAGTTATATATCATTATTTACTTTTTAATTTTTTTTTCTTTTTCAATTGAGTCTTCGAATAGGTATTTGAGCAATTGCAAATCTCGTACTTTCCCTTGTAATGGTATCGCTTTTTAGTGTAGCACTATATAGGTACATACTAATTGCCCCAAATTAATTTCAAGACTCAATTTCCACTCAAGAGGAAGGCACCTGAGCTCTGTTGATCAAAATGTTTCTTTGAATTCAAATTTGCCGTTACCACTCAAGTTACGTATCGTTATAAAGTATTTAATTTATGAATAGTAGAGCACTCCCTGTTTGTCTGGCAGCCGTCAAAACCCCATTTTTCAAATTATACAAGTGTTCATACTCATTGCTCAAACTGCGAAACTGTAACTTATATGTAATATGTAGTTCTATATTTTCTCAATAAATTGTAAACAGGAATAATACAAATTCTTCTCATCTCCGTATTTTAATTTTACCTTCAATTTATAGGAGTAATTTTAAAAAAAATGTTAATAATTACATTTTCACCTGAATTGTACTGAATTTTTATTTCATCAATGTTTCTGCGTCTTGACATAGCCGCATACAATTATGAATGAGTGAATACTGTTTCCTTCAATGTTCCACATAAACCACCATCTTACCAAATGCCATTCTTACAGGGAATAGGGTATGTTTCAATACAAATGTCATATCCAAGTCCCCTCGAGTGTCCATTGTTATCCTTGGAATACATGCAATTTCACCCTTCTTATCTCCTGATAAAACATCGCAATGCAATAATCTGCAATACATAGTCAAGTTTAAATATATTTGCACATCATCCAAAACCTCGCCATCTTCATTAATGTAAATTTGTCCACATTGAGATTATGTTTAAATACAATTATTACAACATCACGAAAAACGAATATATATATATATATATATATATATATATATATATATATATATATATAATTTTAAGAAAATTACAACATGTAATAAGAATTTGTTAACACTTTCAATTTTATAATCTACAATAAATAAAAGCAAACAAACTGGTATGTGAATGTTGTTTAAGGAAATATCATTAATTATTATTTGTATGACATATATTTCTGAAACACGTTACTCATTCCAAGACAATCTATTTTTAAGAACAATCCCATTACTCATTGAAAGAAACAAGAGTTAGATCAATTTATTATTTCGAAATTAATCTTAGTATTTCTAAAATAGCTAAATGGTAGGGTTAATTATATTGAGAATAATTCATCATTTTCTTAAAACTGTTTTCCAACGCAAATACTTACTTTTCTTTATAAAGACAAAGTTCAATAATAATTACCCTAGTTGGTAATACAAGAATTTCTCACATTTATGCACGATAAAACTAATCTTAAAATAATTTTAAGTACTAAATTTTGCTTTGAAAGTAAAATGGATTTTTATATTAACGGATTTTTTACAGTTGATCTAATGATAAAATTTTATATATATTTGGAAAAAAGGACTTGTATGAATTAATTTTGGGATAATAAAACTTCATATAAATCTATCAAAACACAGTCTACTTTGAAGCTTACATAATAATATACTTACCATTTTATATTGCAGTGAATCTACCAATAATATTCCAGAAGCATTTAAGGAAATATACAGACATAAAAGAAGAAGAAAAGGAAACACTTCTTGGAAATTAATAGTTTCATACTGTTCATTCATGAAAGATAGTGTGAATTATTTAGTTAGTGTGATAGTTATTTTACTTAGTAATTTTACAATATTACAGGGAAAAAGAAAAAAATAAAGAAATGGAAAAATATCTTACTTTATATTACAGCTCTGTTAATGTTTATACTAGTTGATGAAATAAGAACCACTTTCAAACATTAGAAATTAAAATTATCATTTACCATTTGTAAAACTACACACAAAAAATTGTGCTACATTTTAAAAATCTTTATTCGCGCTGCACTACTTAAGGTAAAATATATGATTTATCGAGAATTGAATTCAAAATATGGTAATAATATAAGGCATTAAAATTTTTAAATTAGAATGTGTATATAGTAGAATATAAATTTGTGTCCAAATATTAAATATAAAAGTGCTGCTCACACTCCTACATGACCAAAATAAAAAAAAAGTCATTTTTGAATTCAGAATTCTTTTAGAAAAAAATAAAAATTGTAATATATTTGCATGGCTTCAACACATATGTTTTTCAGAGTTTGACTGTATGATATTAAAACTGTCTCACACACACACATATATATATATATATATATATATATATACACTGCTGGACAATTGCTAAGGACGGATCACAAATTGCTATGTAGCATAACATTAAGCGAGACATGAGGCCTAGTAGGATAAAATAAAGTTGCCACACTGTTCAGACATTAGAATAAAGAATATTTATTGTTCTGGAAAGTACAAAAGCTGTGAAACATCTGAAAGAAAAAAAAATGTTCATTTGATCTGCGTACGGAGAAATGGAACTATACATCTAAAAGTCAGCAGGCACCTTAAAGAAAGGTATCAGTATGGGATATGTCCACCGTGGAGTGTGATGCAACATTCCACACGTCGTACCATACTTTGCACAACATTATCCAGCAGTTGTTGAGGCAATTTATCCCATTCCTCTGTGAGTGCCCGATGAGGGTGTTCTTGTTTGTCGGAGGATAGTTTCGACCAGCAGCTTGCCTCCCCAAAGCATCCCACACATTTTCAATGGGGTTTAGATCTGGAGAATGCGCTGGCCATACGAGACGTTGAATACCCTCGCTGTCTAGACAATCCTGAACAGCGAGTGTTCGATGACATGTTGCGTTGTCGTCCATAAAAACAAATTTATCACCGACAGCACCACGGAAAAGACGAACATTAGGAAGTAGAATTTCATCAATGTATCGTTGGCCCGTCATAGTCCCATTCGCAACCACATGTAGGCGCATGCGGCCATTGATGATGATGCCGGCCCACACCATGATACTGCATGTCGGATATCGGTCCTTTTCCTGGATAATTTCTGGACGATAAGCAGTACCACTCTCGCGCCAGAACAGTTGGCGTCTACAATCCGATGACAGACTGAACCCACTCTCATCTGAGAATAGTACGCATGCCCAGTCCTGTTCAGTCCAATTGTGATGCTCACGACACCATTGCAAACGGTCAGTACGGTGCTGTCGGTCAATGGGACACACACAACAGGTCTGTGTGCATATAGTCCTCATCCCCTCAAACGTCTGGCAACAGTTTTTCGGGAGATCTGCTTTCCTGAGGCAGCAAGAAATTGATTTACCACCTGCTGAGCTGTGGTGCGCCTGTTCCTTTTTGCTGATAGGACGATATATCTGTCTTCTGCAGGCGTCGTACTTCTAACACGACCTCCCCCGTGCCGTCTACTACACATTCCAGTAGTTTTAAATGACTTCAACAGCCGTGAAACAACGCTGTGAGAGATGTCGAACTCCCTGGCAACATCTGTTATTTTTCGCCCTTCTTCGATCTTTCCAATAATTCGGCTACGCATAAAATCATCTATGTGATGTCGGGAAGACATGCCAGAAATTTTAAGTTCGTCTATTAAATCTTTCCTGTAAAACTTTGACTTGAAACAACAACTGTCCACACGCGTCAAAACCTTTAAAGCTCTTATGAACGCTATCACGTGATGAACAGACGTGGAAAAAAAATTTGCATACTCATCCTTCCTCTTACTAATATCCCGCACTTATTCTAATTTTCCACATTTTGCTTCCTTTCATTTTGTGGTTGCTATGGATGATAGTGTTATCCGTCCTTAGCAATTGTCCAGCAGTGTATATACATATACAATTTTTTTTACTACATATATATAACAAATATGCATTTATTGGTATTTGCACAATTTGTAGATTTATCATTATAGAGATTAGATTTATTTTATAATTTTGCAAAATAAAATACCAATACATTTCTCCAAGTAAGTTTTAAGTTTGCATGAAATGGAACTCAAGAGTTTAAGACTAAACATAAATATCTGGTCAAGAGACATAACTAGTAGAAATTATGAATGGAAATTTTATGCAACTATTTATTTCTATATTGTATTAAATTGTTTCTATCTTATTTGCAATTCAAAGTGTTATAAAAATAAGATTCATTTTCATCAAAGGATAAATATTTATTGTTAATCAAAAAATTTCATATTAACTCTATCTAATATGAGATAAACAACGGCTTAAAGGTGTATGTAATTCAATTAGAAATTAAATTGAATTTGTGAAAATTATAGTATTTTTTCTGATGAAATATTCTTTAATATTATACAATTTATTTATAACAAGTTGTTCAACATGTTATAAGCAATTTATACAAAGGCAATTAAAAAAATTGTTGAATTTGTAATGTAAATTTTTAATATAGTTCATACTCGCATTAATAATCTGAATTTGTGATCCAATTGGCGCATATCAATGCATAATATTTAGTAGCCGGGATATAAAGGTGAAGTTCATATTACATTGAATACTTTTTAAAAATTATATATTAATATGATTTATTTCTTTAACTTAATAGTGAAATTGCATTTTCTTTTATTATTTTATACAATCATTTCTAAAAAATTTCCAAACATTTCTAAAAGATAATTAATAAGTAAATCAAACAGTCAAAGATAGGAATGTTATTTTATTAGAAACATTTTGAAATAGCTTTAAATACTTCATAATATTGTACAAAATATATATGAAATACTTATACGCAATACATTGTGTAAACAAAAAATTCATTTTCAACAAATAACTGTTCCACAGTGAAATAAAATATTCATTTGAATTTTAAGTGTAGGTAGGTAAACTCGAGTAAATATAATATATTTTTTAGAAAATTGTTATTTACCATTTCTAAATAATGAAGTACTGGGGGGAGGACAGAAATTTCATGCATAACACATTATTTATATATATAAATTCACACATGTGTGAAGAACAGGTTTATCAGCTAGTAGCATATAAGTACAAAGGGAAAAAATTAAGAACTTCCTATAGTATTGATAAATCAAACCAAAATTACGGGATTATTTCAAATGTCTGACACTTATAATGCTTCACATAGAGTGTTTAATGTCTCCATTGGTAAGCCATACTATTATACAATTTGCAATTCATGAAGTTGTAAAAAAAATTCAATTTTCATCACAGGAGACATATATATGAATCATATACTCGCATCCTTAATTACCTTTACATGCATAATACTGAGTTTTCAGGAATTAAACTATTTTAAGAATTTTTGCAAAAAAGGAAAATAGTTAAATCATGGATAAACAAATACTTACTTCTTAAGTAGCCGCTGAGATTTTAAAAAAATGATGGAAAAAAATACACTTTTACCAAAAGATCATTGTATTCATTTATCTAAAACTTTCATATTAACTAATGTTCTATGTATACAGGCTTCAAGAAATAAACTTTTTTGCAAGTTTGATATGTACTTCAAAAAAATAAGACTGTAACATATCAAATTAAATGTAATCATTTCTAAAAATTGTTACCCCTTTTGTAATGGTTTCATTCCCCTTAAGAATATTGTATTTTAATTTAAAGAAAGAAATGACATTAAATTTTAACAGCAAAGAATAATTATAAATAATTTAGAAATCGATAGTTTGTGTGTGGAAGGTAAAAATCAAAGAAACATTTCTTTAATTTTTGTAAACATTCCTCCCACAAATTATCATCAAATTGAAAAAAAATCAGAATAAATATTTTCTCCTGACTTTGAATTATTAATTAAAATTACAAACAGACATTTTTTATATTATTCACACCTAACTGACACTATGTTGTATAATAAATAACTAACTACTAATAAATAACTACTAAATTAATTAAGAACTAAAATAACTAAGAGCCATACCTATGTGTACCATGAACTATAAATAAATGCTAGGATCCAACCGAACTAGGATAAACAAATATGCCAGCTAATACTAGTCGGAAGTAGACAATTACCTAATTATATAAATAAATTAGAATAAAACAAAACATATATAAACGAGTTGTTTAAATTATTTCCTAACAAATATATATACTAGAATAATGCAAAAAATACAATGATATCATATGTTTTAATTAGATAAAATTAAGTCACAAGAACGACGTCAACAAACGTATAGCAAAACAAATGGTATGAATTCGCACGTGCTGTTTATTAACGTTGGAATCACGTGATTACTTACTGGAGTCAATCTGTCCATGAAGTTACTCCATTGAATCATCTTTTAACTCAAAAGGCTCTTATACAATCTCACGGAAATTTCCATAAGGTACGATTTCTGAGAGTTCATTAACAAACATAGAAGTAATGATCAATATCAGAATTATATACTTCCTGACATCATAAAATTGGAAATAAAATTAGTCAAATAAATGGCATATTTTTAACGTCTTCAAGACTCAATATAACGTTAGGTAAAATAATACCTGTATCGAAATAATTTGGCAGTGAATTTATTTCATCTCATAATTGTAACTGATCTTGTATTATGAAACTAACAAGATTTCAACAATTCCACTTAAATTTCAGTTAAATTTTGAAATGGAGAAACGTATTAACTAAATGTAATGAGTTTTCCAGCACTGCATTGGAATAAAAAGAACCGCTTAGAATAACATCACACACCAGGAAAATTAATGTTTAACTATTAAGTTGCCTTCATTCTAAACTCAATTGAGGATCATGGCACCCCTGAGGAAACAGGCACGAATGGAATGATTAGCGAATTCAATGTCCATTGGTGAGTGACCGGATTCATCCCAAGCCCTGTGTGGTATTTACTGATTATATGAAACTGAGTCTTGAGGTCCTCATACGGCGAGGTCTGAAAGTGGGTAAGTGAAGTAGAGAGTTAGGTGTACTTCTTGTAACAGGCACTAGTTCACAAGTATTAGATATGTCGTTAATATATCTCATATACATTCTGATGTCATGTAACCTTAAATTCGAACTCAGCAATTAAATTTCAGTTGAAATACGATCAAATAAACTCAATTCACCGGAAATCAAATTCATAACTACGAGCAAATAAATAACCCTAATATTTCGCTGATAATATATCATTTTTTATTAATGATAAGACTTGATTTGTATGTAACATATAAATTTAATTTCATAACATTTTCATTCAGCCACTTATTATCTCTATAATTTGTATCTTAAGCAATTTATTAAAGTAATACATGTGGTTTTTTTTCAACTTACAGTTCCGTATAATAGTATTACATGTCTCAGTAGAAAAATAGAAGAATTTTAAAATAAAATTAACCCTCTAACCGGATAGCAAGGAAATTTCCGTCAGTGTAAAGATGCTTCGAAAATGGACAGCACGGATTTTTCTGCCTTCAAGTAACGTTTACAAAAGCGGATTAGCCACAAATTTCTGAAATCCTTTCCCCCTTTTAAAGGTTTAACATCTTGAAAGATAATTGGGGACGGTGGAAGCAACACAGCAGGACACTAATAGGAAGTTTTTTGGCTCGCAGGAAACCCCGTGTTTTGAACCTGGGGCAATCGTAAAAAAATCGAGGGGAAATTTCTTTAGACCCCAGGAAGTGTTTATTTGTTACCTCGTTTTTTAAAGTATTGTAAAGTCCCAACGCATAAGTAAAATATGTTACAATTCCCTTTTGGTTTCATATTAATTTGAAACTGTAACAAGTTGGGGGTGTCAGTGCAATCTGCTATTTTATATAGTTAGACAAATTATCTTTTTTTAAGTATATTCTTTCGGTTCATTTCTCTTATTTTAATCAAAGCTTTCAGTTTTTGAAACATGATTATTTTATTATAAGATACCGAAAAAATTAATAAAACAACAAACTCTTTAAAATTTGGAACCTTTTCAATTTTCCAACCACTAAAAATGAATAAATATAAACTTCATCAAATCATTTGAAACATTTTCTTACACTTTGATAAAAATAATAACGAAAAAAAAACTAATTAAGATTTATTAGTTCTTTTTTTTTAGATTTCAAAGCCGAAGTGTTCAGGGATATTTAAGTACAGTGCCTAGTTATATATTGTTAAATTACACCGAATTATATTTGAATTTTAAGTGCTTGAACTTCAGTTTACATCAAAGACAACATGAATGAAGATTTTCACACATTTTTTTATAACTTGAATGTTTGAATAAATGGTAATCAAAAATATACGGAAACATTTACAGTAGACATTTATGCATATAAATAAACATAAAAATCAATTTTAAATTCGAGCTATTCAAAAACATTCGAATTATTGTTCAAAAATATCTATTTATACAAAATACCTCAACATTTATCTTTTTTAAAGGCTAACTGAATAAGTAATTAAAATCTGGATATTTTTTGAAATCTCGACCGTATAAAGCTAGAAATTTTATGTTAGAAATTCCATTTGAAATTTCGAAAAAAAATGCATCGCGCAGTTAAAAATTATTTACCATAAGTTTTAGCAATTGATTGAGTATAATAAAAATTTCAAATTTTATTATATAGCTTCTTTGGTATCTTTTAATATATTTCGAAGATTTCATATAATTCAGTTGAAAACAGCATGCTAAGAGCAAAAAATATACTAAAAAAATTGATGAATATACAATTACAATAAATTCTTACATAGAAGCAAAACTGAGAAGCTAAAGCGTAGGAATGAAAAATTTTGAGTATATCTGAAGCAGTTTTCGAAATATTTATTTTAAAGTTCAGAAAATTTGTGTGCGTTATATTATACTTAATATTAATTAAATGGTTAAAATAATATGTTAATATTAGTCATGTAATCGTTTGATGACACATTCATATACTAATAAAAATTATCATGGTCATTGATGCGAATGTCAAGAATTTTATGTAATTTTAAATTCAGACATTAAGATATTGATGTAGAAAATGTAAAACGACCATCTAAAATACATGAAAAATGCAGTCTTCTATAAAATGATCTTGACAAACAAAATACGGCATTTTCACTTACTATGGCAGAGCCGGCTTCGTCAGGGGCGATCTGGAAAAACAGAGAGGGAACCGCGGTTTTGATGGATGCCGCTCTAGCTTTTAAATCTCTCTGGAAAAAAAAAAGATATATAAATTACAAATGCAAAAATAGGTCTTGTAATTTTCCATACATTTTTATAACAACGAATTGTGGAATTGGCTTTCAATACATTGTTGTGTTTGACAATATGTAAGGTAACCAACCCTAGTTTAGATAGATTTGTACTACTTTTTCGTAATCGTATTCCTTTTAAAATTAATTCGTGCAGCCGAAATACACCTTTTGCACCCTTAAAAATTTATGTAAACTATGACGGTTAATTTTAATTTATGCAACTTGTGAAATGTTCATAATTAACTATTTCCGTCTAAACAGTTTACATGAAAAAAAAGTTTGGACTCCCTCATTCATTAGGGATTTATATAAGATTCTAACATTAAATTTATTTTTCACCGAATAGGATCAAGTGGTAGTGTATAGTGCTTCCACATCACAATTCTGGGGTTCTATTAACGGGCTGCGCAAGGTCGACTCTGCCTTTCATCCCCGCTACATTGGGTCGATAAATGAGTACCAAAAGCTTGCTTCGGGTCTTAAACACTGAAGGTCTTTCTTCAGACAGACCACCAAATCGGGACATCTGTTCATGCAGCTCAGCGTCCAATGGTCACGTGTAAAAGCTTTTAGGATTTTATAACTGATCTTACAATCCATATACGTTTGATAGTATTATATTTAAAAATGATAAAGACATTTTTACGACTGTGTGAGCTGTTATGCCTCGTTTATAAATATAAAAAATTAAATTCAGTTACAGTTTTTAAAATGTTCAGAAATAAGTGGAGAAATAGGATTCTTACATGTTATGATTATTTTTGACTGCAGTAAGATATATTTATATTTCAGTTTCTTTACAATTTGAATAGAAGTTGTAAGCCATTTTGCGAATAGTTTGATATTGAGTATAAACCCATAGGCTGTTTAATATTGTAAAGTGTTTTACTTTGATACCAGCACACATTAAAATAAGGCTCATTTGCAGTTATATGATCAGCTTCAGTGATATTTAAATTTTCAAAAACAGTCTACACGTACGAAAACATTCTTTCACAACCGCACACCACATCTCTCATACTATATCTTCCCTACATCAGGAAATATTTGTGTATACTGAAAAATTTAATACAGGATACATTTTCAAGTGTTAAATTTGTTTTTAAAATTTGGTATGATCACATTGTGGAACTGTCGGTTAACTTCACTGAACAAAATTGTTTTAAGTGTAGTGTTTTGAAAGACAAAATTAATTAGGGAGAATTTTTCTCACAATAGAATTTGTAATGACTGAATTGTGTGAAAATGTAGTTATCGGTGTGACATTTTTCCTTGTAATAAAAGAAACATAAAGATAAGAAATTTAACTTGAGTAGAAAATGGTTAGAAGTACTGTCATGCACATTTGAAGAAGTATATCCCCCATTAAAATTAAAAATTATTGACTGAATGTGTGTTATGTCCATCACAAATGCCGATGTAGAAAAGATATTTTTATTTAATACAAGGAGTTCGAAAAGGAGAGCACTAGGAATGAAAATTTAGATTTTTTCCGAAAAATATTCAGTTAACATAAAAATATCATTTATATGATTTAAATTTAAATAAATTAAAAGTATTGAAATCCTTTTTTATGTTATTCTAAATTAAAAAGATTAATTAAATAGAGAAAAATCTGTTTTATTTCATAAATATGCACCATTTATTGTCTTAATGTTTAAAAAAAAAAAAAAAGATAGTGTCTTTACTCTTTTTACATCATAACTTTTTTTAAAAACAGGAAAGTGAGCGCGTTTTCTTACTCTCATATTCAAAAATGAATACAGGATGTTTTTTTCTGGTTCAAATCGCAATACCAAAATATTTTTTTTTAATTTTTCAAAAATGACAGAAAAATAAATTTTGTTTGAAGAAAATATAACTATTTTTCAACTTTTAACACGCCATTTATTTCATGTTTTTTTTACCCTGCATTTTTTTTTAATTTTACTGTGACTGAATCTATGGGGAAACGACAGAGTAGAACTACGGTTTTCATACAAGATTGTCCAAGGCAACTTAACAGCTAGCTGCAAACGATTGAGCTTTTGGTTCTTACTTGACAAAGGAACTGAACTAGGTCATAAAATTGTCCCCGTTCGACCTCCCAAGTTCTAAAAGTGGGAAAGAATTGAAGTCTGTTGCATTTTTGAAGGCAATAGCAAAAAAAAATAAGAGTAAAACGCTTTCTGAATAACTTTTCAGGAGGAAGGTATCCACTTAGAGGGTTAATAAATATATATAAATGGCATTGCTCACCAATGTACCAATTTCGAATTTTATAAACTAGGCGATCCAAAAGTCAGAACGAATTTTAAAAATAAATAATTCGAAAACGAATCAGGATATGGTTTGCACCAAACGGAGGGAAAAGAAACCGGGTTTTGTATGGCAACTAAAAAATAGTTTTGTTTGCGATCAACAGATTTCGCTGTCGGATTTCTTGTTATGCAAATCAATAAACGATATAAAAAGGAGCAACTGCGGCAAGTATTGGTAGTCGAAGCTTGTATGCATCGAAATGCTATCCATAGTTGAGAAAACCCTCTTAGTTAAACTGTATTATAAGAATTGGAAAAGTTCCAAGCATATCGCTGCATGAAAGGTATGCAATATAGCAAATGACCAATAACGTGTTCTGCATTGAACAAAAGGATGAAGAAATTTGAAGATACAGGTTCTTCGACAGGAAGACAAAAAATTGGACGTCCCTCAGAAGCAATTACTGTTGTCACCTAATTAAAACAGACGGTATAATCCATGTCGGTGGTTACTGTACATTGGGAGTGCACCGCTCGAGAAGTTTCGAGGCAGACATGAGTGTCGAAAGGAAGTGTCCGGAGAGAACTACGAATACTTTGCGTTGGTATCCCTACAAATTGCAACATAACCAAGAACTGAAATCTCCTTACTTAGACTCTCGTTGAGATTTTGTTTGTTTGGTATTCAATAAAATGGAAGAGTAGCACCACTGGCTACACACAATGCTTTAGACAGACGAAGCGCCTTTTACACTCTCTGGCACTGTTAGCACCCACAATTGTCGAGTGTTGACCTCAGAAAAGTCACATGCATTTGTTGAGGTACCCTTGCAACAGCCTAAGCAGACAGTCTGGTGTGGCTTCACTGCTGATTTCATATTGAATCCATTTTTTACAGGAAATCACACAGACGAGTTTCAAAACAGTTTGTGTCACTAATCAGTGATGTGTAGAACTGTTACAAAGCTACATTATTCCTGAATTGCAAGCGTGGCAGGCACTCCAAACAGTCACCTTTATACAAGTGGAGCACCACTTCATATTGCTCTGCCTGCGCAACGCCTGCTATGCTCTACAATTGGGGAGGATAGCATTATCAGTCACTAATTTAATCACGCGTGACTTCCAAGATCTTCCGATCTGCCATCCTGTGAATTTTGGCAGTGGGGAATCTTGAAGTCAGAAGTGCACCGCGACCAACCGGCATCACTAGCAGCACTGAAAGATGACATTCGCCAAATGTGTCTGTCATAACGTAAAAAAAATTCTACTAAATGCTGTGAATGGTGTCGTGATACGTCACACAGCTGTACCTTTTGAATGATGGGCAGCACGTTAAACAGTTTCTACAGTACTAATTAACTCCAATTAAGCTGGCTTGTAAGTTATCAACATGCTTTTCATTTGTTAATTATCTTTTATAGCCAAAAAAACACTATAGCACCAACTGTTGGTCGCCAACAGAACTATGTTTGTTCGTTGCCACACAAAATCTGGTTTCTTTTCCATCCGTTTGGTGCAAACCGTATCTTTGTATCTTGATTTGTTTTCGAATTATTCATTTTTGATATTCGTCTTACCTTTTAGGTCACTAACATATATATATATATATATATATATATATATATATATATACTCTATATATATATATATATGTGTGTATATGTATATGTATATGTCGGTATGTATATGTATATGATGACAATGCTATCAAAAATCAAATTTCTAAAGATATTAGTAACTTCACTACAAAATTAGCTATTAGATACACTCTTTCTATTATAGCTTTTAACGAATTTAAATGTAAAGTGTTAAATGAATTACTGAAATTAACTATAAAACTGATAATGATATAACATACTGTAATATTAAGCACCAAATTGCAGACCTACAGAAGAACTTTATTATCGTTTATGTTGATAAAGTACCGGGTAATTTGTGTTCCTGGGAACCCTCCGCAATTATTTGTAAGTTGCCAACACCGAGCAACTGGCCGAGGTGGCGGCATAATATTCTGCTAAACAAACATTATCATAATAATTCTGCTTTTAAAAAATCTAATTCAAGCAAAAGAGAAATATTTAATCGAATCTCTGCTTTTTATAAAAAAAAGATTTACGTATTTTGGATATTAAATAACCCACATATTTTTCTAACTCCTAAATTTCATAAAAATCCTGTTAAATTTAGAACTATTACGAATGGTTTTAAAACTTATATCACACATCCGGGCACGAAGTTACAAAATATTATTCAATCTACATTAGACAATATTGATAATTCTATTATAGTTAAGAATAGTATGGACGTTATTAAATATATGCATGGTAAAAAATTATTTCTATTTATACCTATGATTTTGAAGACTTATTTAACTCCATTGATATAGAAGACATGTTTAAGATTCTTAAAATGGAATTTAGCAAATATTTTTTGAATAACATAATAAAATATGATAAATATATTTCTATTATTGAATTAGTATTAAAAGAAACTTATATTTTCCATAATAATACTCATTATCAGAAAATTAAAGGATTACCACAAGGCGAACCAGCTAGCAACCTGCATTTTTATTTACCTGCATTTTTATGTAAATCAGTGCTTCTCAAACTGTGGGGCGCGCCTCCCTGGGGGCGCGATGACCTTACGAGGAGGCACGAGCATATTGAAAATAAAATATTTAAAAAATAATTATTTTACTGGAATGAATTAAAACAAAATACTTTCAGACATAATAAAAAATGCACTTTTACTCTGATATAATTTATAGGCGATATTAAGCCATCAAAAATAAAAACTTCTTCAATACCTAATTAGCTATCTTTGATCCTATAACCAAAGAAAAAAAACTTTTATTTGATTTGCTGTCATCCCGTGATGAGAGATTTTTTATTTCACTTTTTTTTAACCTAACATACTACTCTTTCAGAGAAAACCCAGATCCCGGACCCAGAATCGAAAAACTTTAGGAACATAAAAAATTCATCTATGTCATTATTTTTGAAATACTGCACATTATAGCTGTAATCTGTTTGACCTTCTAAGTTATTGGTACAGTTAGTTATGACCCCTTTTTTATGTGTTCTCTGTTGCGCTTTTTTTCATGCAAAAGAGTTTTATGATATTTGGAAAATCACGGAGAGCTCACACACACAGACAAGCACATGAAGGATTACTTGGCCAAGACATATTTTTATAATTATTCTCAATGTATAAAGCATAACGAAAAACGTTTCACACAATTTTTTAGCAGTAACATACATATTATCATAATGAATATACTTTTTACCCGGAAGTGGTCGCGCGGGACACGCAGATTACGAAATCGTTAATTCTGGCAAAACTGTTTATTTATTACCAAAGAAAAATTGAAAAGTCCTAGAAAGTAGGTAAGTAAACTTTCTCTTAGCTAAATTATTCACTGGAATCATGATTTGTATCGTGTACAATAAAATAATTATATAAAAAAAGGATTGGGCGACTCAATAACCCCGACCGTACCGAGTGCGCGCCTGCTCCCGGGTTAAAACATGTTGAAGTCTTTTCACTTTAAATCTTAAAAATAATACAATTATTCTTCATCGATATTTTATATTATGGATCATTATTTAACATCAGTGGCGCACAAAAGGGGGGTCCGGACCCCCCAAAGCCCTTGATTTTTTTCCGATTGATTATAATTCTAAGTTTATAGTACGCAAAATTTAGTTAAGTATTTGTTATTAATGATTACTTTTATTAGTTAATGCTAATTATTTATTCAAGAATTATTTTTTTGCTGTGTTTTGTTCCCGAAAATCGACAAAATCAAAAGGAACCTGATACAAGATTGGTAAACTTTCGACCCCGGACCCCCTTGAAAAATTCCTGTATGCGCTACTGTATAACATCAATTATAAATGCTAACTCTGTGAGGCTTAAATTACAATTCGCTTAAAACTAATTATAATTTGAGCAACGATTTTTAAAAAAATCATTTTACGTTTTTGTAAACATTGTCGAGCACTTAGCTTTGTTTCCCTTACAATTCAGCTATTATATCAATAATGTTTTATTTTCTTATAAATGAACTCGAGCAAAGAGCGGGCACTTCAGCCGGTATACTTTTAATGTATCAGTGCTGCACAGAATATTTTATAACTAATTAATTAATACTAAATTAAGAACAAGTTTAATAAGTATTAATGACGCCCATGAGCTTGTCTTGGAAAGCAAAGTTTTTATAAGGAATGCTTATTATTAGAAATTGACCTTCTGAGTTCTTTTTCTATATTTAGCAGATATCTATATTTTGTCTTCTAAGCAGCTACCGCATTTTGTAATGTGTTCAATTTAAAAATTAGAGAAAGGAAAAATAACATAATAATTATCCTATTATATTATTTATTTATTCATTTTGCTTAAAAGTAGTATACAAAATTTAATACTTATGTTACGAATTTGTATGGTTTATAATTAAGATCGCCTATTGTAACTTTAGCGTCAAAGTGCATTATTATTGCATTCAGTACATTATTAATGTATAAGGGGGGCGCGAAAAAAATTGTGATCGAAAAGGGGGCGCCAGTATTGAAAGTTTGAGAAGCACTGATGTAAATGAAAGTATTAGTTATGATTCTTTTTACATTTTTAGACAGATAGATGACTTAATTATTTTTAGTAATACAGTTGACTATGTTCCTAGCTTTAATTATTATCCCCAGTATTTAAAATTATTAAAAACTAATTATAACAATGAGTCAGCTAACTTTCTGGACCTGCAATTAAACGTTAAGAATAATTTGCTTACAAGTAATATTTTTGATAAAATAAATTTTTTTGATTTTAACATCATAAAAATACCTTTCTGGAGTAGTAACCTACATCTTTCAATATTTAGAAATATTATCTTAAATTTTATGAAAAGAAAGAATGCTTTAGTTACTGATAAAATTTTAATACATAATAATTTGGTGAAATTTTGCAATAATTGTTTAGAATACAATACTCCTAGTAAATTTACATTTAAATATATTTCTATTTCTAATTAAATCAAGTTTTATTTTAGTTCGTTATTTTAATTATAATTTCTTCTCTCTCTCTATTGAGTTTATTTTGTAAAAATATATTAAAAAAATTTTTATACATATAATTTAATTGCAATATAACTTTCTAGTATATATTCATCCAAGTAAATTCACTGTAACATAGATCTATTTATTACTATCTTTTCTGAACTGTGTTCTTTATTTTATTTAAAACTTCTTATGTTTTGTTTACTCAATTACTTATATTTGTGGTTAGTTAAATTGCAACATAACTATCCAGGTAGAGTTACTTTTTTTTCTTTCCTGCTCTGGCGTTTCAATCTTTTACGCCATTTCTCGTAGGATCTCATTGAAGTAGGAGGTGTTTTTGCGGAAAGGATTTTTGAGTTCAGGGTTTTTGTTTTACAAGTAAGTTTTTCCTAATATTTTGTATTAAAAAAATTTTATTATTCCTCTCCTTGATAGATTCATTATTGCTCTCTTTTCTCAATTTCTTTTTACGATATTATTTAGTTCTTCAACCACGTGTTGTATTAGGCTTAACTTTTCAACTTGGTTTTTATTTCTATTAAGTCGAAAATTTCTGCTGTACGAGGAAGGTGGATCCATAATGCATTGCTAACACTAATTCACTGGCCTAATTCAGCAACAGCTTTAGAAATCATAATAAGTCTCCAGTTTAGTCCTATGACTTTTTGTATCTACATTTTTTTGTGTTTGCTGAATTCCAATTTCTTACTTCTTAAGTACTGTGGGTTCTAGTTATTCTTCACTTTTATTTTATCATACTATATATATATATATATATATATATAAATAATAATAATTTTTCAATGTTGTTTAGATCATGAATACCCTTTTAATTTCTTAAGAACTTATATTCATCACAAATACATTAGCCGTCTTGCTACTTCAAATTCGAAATTCACCACGTAACAATAGGATTTCAAAGTCAGCATGTTAGTGGTCTTGCTGTGAAGATTATATCATAACACTCATATCACAGTTTACATTTTTTCCACACATATCTTGAACATCTTACACATTGTTGACAACCAACTAAATTAGAGCCTAGCAAATTTACATTTTTGACAATCAACCAATTTAAATTCTACCATATTTGATTGTCGTCTTTTTTTTTATATCTGTCTTTGCTGGCTGGTTTAAAAGTTAGTTCAAAAGATGTGTTTATGTATATTCGAATTTTTTAACTTGGTGAATAATTGATTTTCATTGATGTCAAGACGCTTGATAATCTTCGTAAAAGCTCTGTGAGTAAAGAAATTTTGTTAAATTATTTTTTGAAAAATACTTTTCTTATGTAATTGTTTTAGGATTTTTCTACTTTTCTTACGTAATTATTTTGTGATTTTTTCTGCATTAACAGTTTGGGAGAGTTTGTTACATAATAGTAGTGAGTAGTTTTATCATACTCTCTGAGTTTTACATACTCTGAATTTTTGTTTATTTTATTTATTTTATTTGGTTTTTCCTACCGAGTTGCAAAGGGGGAAGGTTTGCGCCTTCAAACTAGTTTAACCCCACTTATTCGGTCTTAAGTCTGAAATTGCTTTCTGACTCGCTAGGTTCTTTTTTTTTCTAGTTTCTTTTTTTATTTCTCTATAATTTTGTTCTTCATGTTCAGCTTTTACATTTTTATTACGCTATTTCTTGTTATGTTCATTGGCTATTATTTCTTGTTTTTGGTATATAATACATATTTCTTTCATATATATATAAAGATAATTAAATTAGATTAAAAATTAAATTCCCTATCTAGTACTTGATTCATCTTTCTCAGGTCTCATCTTCAAGTATCAATCTAATCACCCATTTATTTCTTCCGAACATATGGCCTAGCCAATAAACATGTTTAAATTTCAGATCATTAGATATAATAGTCAACATATGTCAGCATTAAATTTCAAGCAACCTCGTCAAAGCAGCGATACTTACCATATGTTTTTCAAGTGTTATCCACTTGAAACCACCACCATGGCGTGCTTTTTCCTCCTCTCTCGCAATCAGAACAGATGTAGAATTGGTTGAATAAAGACCGTCCCTTTTTCTAACTTTTAATCCGATTCTGTCTTCAAAATGATGACATATATACACTTCCTATCTTAATCTTAAAACATGCGTTTTTCAAACTGTGGGGTGCACCCCCAGTTGCAAAGTTGTCGCAGACACAATATGCTTCTTGGATCCTTTTTAGTAAATTATATGCATAAATGCATTTAAAAGTTAATAAAAAATAATTTATTATAGAAAAATTACTTGAATTTTAAAAAAAATGTTAAAAATAACTTTTTATTTAAAATTTATTTCTATTATCAAATAGGATTTCTTTTAAAAGAAAAATAGTAACTAATTTTTTAAAAAAAGTTGACACCAAATTAATTTCAAAATGGAACAAATTTAAATGTTTAAATTTTTTTTTAAATTCTCAGTGGGCCACAACCAATGTAGTGGTGGACCACGTGTTTGACATGCCTGATATATAGTGGTATCCCAAATTCATGGTACAAACTTTCAAGGTAATCACTGGACATTGTGTATCAATCATTTACTGTATGGGAATGCACGGGCGCAAGTGACGTGGTAAAAGGCAAACAGGGGAAATAAAAGAAATAATAAATTGAGTTACCGGTTGGTTTCGTTGCCGTAGCGCCGTTCACAGCTGTACTGACGTTTACGACGTGAGACTTTACGTCTGTCGAACATGCAGGCATGCATGACATGTACGGCCTTGCAAATGTTAACGTCAAAACTGGGCTATGAGTGTATCACGCGCATTCTCTGATCAACGAATGCCGAATCACATAACTTTTCATCGGTTGCATCGTCAACTTCGTGAAACAGGTTCGTTCAACGTCACTAGACGTGATGCTGGTCCACAAAGAGCTGTGCACAGTCCAAGCCTGGAAGAAAGCACTTTAAGCGTTGTGGGTGTTTGACCAGATTAAAGTGCAAGAGCTGTTGCACACCACGTAAGTGAGTCATCAGACTGTTTTTAGAGTACCAAAGAAAAATCGCTTACACCTCTTCCATTTTCAGTTAGTACAAGTTTTTAATCCAGGAGGCTATCTTTTCCGACTGCCAGTTGTTGGTTCAGCAAAGTGAGCTGCAGCTGGGCTTCATAGTTTACGTGCTGAACATTTATGGAGAGTTAAAGTAAAAATTACACTTGTCAAAGACACTTTCAATAAACATATTGTCCTTCCCTTCGTTTCTTATTATATTTTTTGTGTGTGTTTGTGTCTCACCGCATCACTTGCGTCCGTACATTCCTGTACAATAAATGATTCTTACTATGCCTGCACCTACCCTTAAAGTTTTTACCATATAGTTATATGGTTATATAGTTATATACCATATAGTATAGTTAGTTTACTGCAATTCTGGGACCTATAACAGTATGAAACAAATATATTTTACCATCATATTCGTATAACGTATGTGTGTACTCGAATATAATACATCTAATTTCATGTTTCAAAAAATATCGCAGATACTTAATGAAAATTATTAATATTAGTGACAGAATTTCGCAATAAAAATTATTTTTGATGAATTTTAAGCTTGCAAATTTTTTCCCAGTAATACTTAAAATATGTGCATATAACATTAAAATGTTCAGAACTATGTGCTAGTTAAATCATTCAAAACAAGCGAAGCATTATGAGAAATAAACACATTGAATCCAGGGTTAAAATGACATCCTGGATTCTAATGAGCGTTATTTCTGACTATTTCTTCAGAAAGTGAATGCAATAAAATAAAAAAGGGGTTATCTGCCCATAATGATCAATTGATGCAAAAAGAAGATTCTAGCTTATTTCAATTTTTTCCCATTCCTTATAATTTGAGGAATTTTTTGGAGATGTCCTTTCTTTTATTCATTTATGACTATGGGAAGTATATTTTTTGTTGGATATCTTGTGAAAAAATTGAAATTTTAACACAAAACACGGAGAAAAACCTCAAGCTCCAAACGACAAATATTTATGAGAAATAAGAACAGATAAAATTCTAAATTTTGCACTGATCTATAAATTAAATACTAAGAAAATTAACTTTTTTTTTCTATTTACTTACATTAGTTTATTTTGAAATAATTAAAATGAATATTTTTTGGCATGAAACTTTACTTCCTTTTTCTTTCTCTGAAATGAAAAAATGAAATAAGTCCAAAATAACTTCAATTATTTTAAAATTAATGTTTTAAATATTGTTTTTTTCTTAAATTTAATGCAAAGTAAAAATTTAGTAAAGCATTTTGGGCTATGTGTAGATAATATTTTAATTATCTATCTCTATCTATTTATTTACATAGAAAAAGAAAATTAAGAAAATAAAGAAAACTATTGCATAAAACTTGAAAACTAACAGATATTTAAACATAAAATGTGGATTCAACTATATCATGTAAAAATAAGTGAATTGATAAATAAATTCCAATGAATTCTAGCTTGTTAAAGTGTCATAGTTAAAATCAGAGTAAAAAATATCAGAGTTTTCAAAATTTGAGCATGTCTACTGAAAGTGTAGCGTACAAATTTTTTTATTATAAAACTGATAAAAAAATGTAATATAATGTAATTTTATAAGCAAATTTATGTCAAAATTGACATCTAGAATCTGTTTTGATAAAGTCAAGCTCTTCAAAATTTAAATAACAAAAACAAGTTTATATCTACAAAAATAACATCTTAGAAGTTTAACTAACTTATCAACGAATATTCTGAAATAATAAAAGAATAACGATTCTTTGACTAAAAAGAATTTAAAATATAGACAAACAATATACTTTTGCCACTCTTTTGTGAAGGATCTTATATGAATTTATCAATAATTAAACGGAACTTTAAATCTGAAATTAGTAAGAGGAATTTTTCGAACAGTAGAAAACTTAACAACTTCATTTATCTACCAAGAAATTATTCTATGAATTAATTGAATTTAGAATCCAATTTATCTAAAGATAACCTTTTTTATTCTTTCTACCTTACCGAATTTAGAAATAAATCTACCTTTTTCGTTCTTCATATTTAAAACAAAAACGAAGTAACCCTAAAACTCTTCTTTAAAATTTATTTTAAACTTTCTTTAAAAATTGCAAAATTTATCCGATGTAAAGTTTTCTCTGTATTTACGGGAAATATTCGCGTTAATCAGAAAGTGTTATTTTTTGTTTGTTATTTTTGTTGTGTGCATTTCTATTTTCATACAGTGTTTCTAAGAGGAATGAAATCAAAAGCCATTGGGAAGCCTTTCAAACAGATTTGAAATAACTTTTCCAGGAGATATACTCAATTTTCTCATTATTAAATCATTTGCTGTATATTTTGAACATGAAGAAAATACTTTTGAGTTGATATCTTTCCGAAAGAAGTCGATTTATATAGATATGTTATTTATAAACACACACACACTAAAATACTAAATTCCTATATAAATATCAATGTTTAACTAGGTGTTCTAACTCGAATATTCTAACAGTATTTTTAAATAAATCGTATGTGTTTTTTTTCTTGCCGGAGTTGCGGCAAATTTGGTTAAGAGCTAGCTTTGTACGACCTATGCCCAAATCGACGGATTTGATGATCGGTCCATGGCGCATCCCGAATGAATATGTGGCATTTTAAAAGTCTCTAAAGTACCTGTTTGTCTTGGTTTCTCTCCAAAAAATAAATTACTTGTACAATTTCGCCTCGTCAAAGCTTAAGAGGCTTTTTCTATGGAGGAAAATAAGCGTCAAAATTACCTTGTGGTTGTTGGTATCCATCTATAGGGTGCCACCAAGAAGTGATATCAGTCCCCAGGAGAAATACACTAGGTCTACAATGATAATTACCAATACGCAGCCCCATTGAAAAGAAGAAAAAAAATGTATGTGTGTGTGTTTTAAGTATTGAAAGAATATACCTGAATAAACATTGTTCATTTTTTCTTTCGTAAGTAAATAAAACTCGTTTTTTTTAATTTCCCTAAAAGCTTATAAAAGCTCTTGGTATTTAGTGTCTTTTCTTGCTAGTTAATGTAAATATTGAATCTTCTACCTACCAGTATTAATACTTGCACCTAATAAGCTATGCCAGTCACACGATCAGTTTTTGTTCAATTATTTCATGCAATAAAATATGAAATTTATTCTCAAAAACTGAAATTTTCCAAAGAGCATTATTTTTTTATTTAATTTTCTCAGTTTACGATTTAATGTGTATATTTTCAGCTGTTTCTCCTAATGATTGTTGGATGCATAAGTATTTATATATTGTTGGCGAAAAAAACGTTGTGAGATACAGATGTTCAAGGACAAAATAAAGGAATTCCCTCAAATCTGTACTTCATAAAACTATTTTCATTTACATAAGTTAAAAAACTCCAATTACATTAATTTATTTAGCAATCATTGTGGAAATATAGTATACCTGCACATTCTTCTAGCATATCTATATATTTTTAAAATATATTTATTCAAATGTCATTATTTTTTATTATAAATATATTTAAAATATATTAATTTAAATAAATACAACTATTATAAGTGTATTAAACTTTCATCACTATTAAAATCACTTTTAATTATAAACCTTTGTTTAGTAAGAATGTATACCTAATAAGAGCTCAATGTAATAAATATTGTTACGAATTTTGTGTAAATAATTTGTATTTGAGTGTTTAATGCATTTATATTTTATGTTACATTTATTTCATGTTAAAATAGTACTATTCACAAGCAATGCCACCCCTTACGTTATAATGTCGATTCAATGAGAACTTGGCGAAATCTTGGCGGTAGAGTCAAGTTGGCATAATTTTTGGCGACCAAGTTGGTGTCCAATTTGGTGACTTTGGCGACCATGTTGGCGAGTTCGGAACCCTCTGGAGTGAATCTCTCCACTAATATCATGAGAGGTTATATTTCTGGAAGTTTCTGTCGCGCCAATAAAAACGATGCTCGCCGGTACGGCGATGAGTCTTAATTAAGCCAGCGAGTAGTGAGGATTGTTTTGATTAGCGATTAGCTCGACTGTGCTTGTGAATTATCTTTACTTACGTGTATTTTTAAACACTGATTATTGTGTTTGATTGCTATTGAAGGTGTGAAGATCTTCGGATATTTACCCTGTGAATATTGCCGCTGAATCCTGTATTGAAAGGATTGGATTTTTGATAATAAATTCATATCGCTCATAAAGAACTGTTTACTTTCTTTGTGATTGGTTTGCATAAAATCCACGAACCCGGATCTACGCAACAATATCATACAACATAAAATTTATTTCTACCTCATTGATATAAAATCAACATATTTTCATCTTGAACTAATAAAATTATATTGTTATCTGTAAAAAGTAATGAACATCGTTCCATATTTAAGTTATTTTTAATTTACCTCGCACTCTATAGAATTCTAAACTCCCACATTACACCCATGGGAAGAATGTGAACCTTTACAGAATAAGCATGTCTTAGCGCCTCTACACGGTGGATCTTTAGAGGCTTTAAGACTCAAACATGCGACTCAACAACATTATCTACGTCTTTACGACATGACTAGAAATTTAAGAAGAAAGAGTCTGGCTCCAGAAAACAAAACAGATCTTCACATAAATATCTGGTAGTAGTATTAAAACAACATGGATAACTTCCCAACATTTTGAAATGAGAATTTTATGCAAACTTTATTTATCGAGTATTTGATGCCTTAAGTAATCACTTGGATTAAGGAATTGAATTGGCTGTATAGATTTTAAAAGTAGCTATTGCTTATGGTATTCCAATAAATATGTGTATATTATGAAATAAACAGTAATAAGTATGTAAATTAGAATTTTCTTAAAATCAGGAGTTTTTTAGTATTCCTTTTGGTAATCAGCTATATTTTGAAGTTTCAAGTGTCCAAGTTTTGAAATTATATATTTGTTTTCAACATTAAAATTGATGCATCTATGAATTCCCCCCCCCCCAAAAAAAAAAGCCTGTCCATAGAGGAATGCACTTAAAATTTTATACTGCATTCTATACTTATTAAATTATTGAAATATGTGTATTCCCAAATAAACATTTAAGTTTGGGATTTTTTCTTAAAAATTAATGTTTTTAAAAATTCAAGAAAAAAAAATATTTTTAAAAGAATTAAACACTCTTAACTGGAAGGTACATTTTTGAAATACTATTCAATAGGTGTTTTATTTTCTAAAATTTTAGTTATAAAGCTGGACTATTTGAAACTTTTAATTGTTCTTTAAGTATATGTACATTTTCCATAGTTGCTTCCTATTTAATTATAATTAATTATTTTACAAATGGCACCTCAGTGCACGTGCTCGCCAATATTTTTCGACAGCACAGTTAAGAAGTCTTAGTGCAATGTACATGTTCAAATGTTCAATGGTCATAGGCTGAAGAGAGTCGCATAAAGTATGGCCAGGTGAGTCGGTGATAATAATTCGATAGAGATGGGACCTAAAACAGCCATGCCCTGTCAACAGTCTAAAACGAGGTACAACAGCTTTTCTAGAAGCTTCAGGAACCCAGAGCAAGTATTCGTTCAAAATTGCCTAGCTATGTTTATTATTTAACTCGAAAGCTCTCTCTCACGCGAAAAAAACGACCAAAAGTTCTCACGTAGGGTATCTCACACCCAAGGGTGTTTACATTCTGTTTTCATCATAAAATTTGTATACAAAAGTTAAAAAGGAAGAAAAGTAGGAAATACAAAATGTTTATTACATTTTTCACACGTAAATTTAGTTTTTCTGTTCTTTTGTAAAGGCATTCAGTACATTGTTTACACACTCCTTTAATCTCGTCATGAGTGAGTGCGATATTTTCACTAGATCTTAATTTTCCTTTTTTATTAATCTGTATCTTTTTAAAACTAAAAATACAGCAGTAAACTAATATTTAAATTTTAAAAGTTTGGAATGTCTTCTTTATTTCCTCTTGTTGTTCCAGCACTAGTTTTTTTTTCAAAAGTTCATCTGAAAGTCGATAAGATATGTACCATTAGACTCCTTTAAAATTACGTTCTTCCCAAACGTTTTTGTATCTCTACTTATGAATCATTTATTTTCAATAGTGTCTCCCTCTTCTAACTACAATAATGCGTCATAGCATAAGAAAGATTTAAAACGTGCTCATGCATTCAGAACTGTGACGTTGATTTACGTGCAGCACATGACATACCCGAAGGAACGGTATCCAAAATAATATAAGTAGAATTCGCTTACAGACTAAGACCCCTCAATGGATAGGACCTTAAAGTCAGCTACACGAGGAATTATCCATTTCCCAAAAATGATTTAGAAGGAGCGTTGGAAAAAGGTAGACAGTGGGTATGACATACCCTGGGCGAGAAGTGCCGGAATAATATATACCTGTAAAATCGTATATGAAAGCTTTCTTGCATATAAATAACATACATTTATAAAATGCAAATTACTCAAAATTCATAAGATGGTTTTTCAAAAAGTTCGCTTTCACTTATTCAAATAACTATTTCTCTGGAAATACTTTCTTCTCATTATATCAATTTAGAAAATACATTTTCAGTTTCTATTTATCAAATATTTCAAGAATAGAAAGAAAAGGCGTAAATGTTTTTTTAAAGAAAAGGCGTTGGTTAAACTTTAAGAAGAAAAGAAAAGAAAGTAATGCTAGCAAGCTTCTCTGAAACATTCAAAGCATTATTATCATTACATGAAGGAAACTATTTTATTCACGAAACTAAACACATGAAGTCAAAAACAATGGAAACTGCCTTAGAAATATTTTGAAATTGTTTGCTAATTTTTTTCTTCAGTACTTCTATTAAATTTATTTAGCTGAGATAAGTGATAGTATGTGGTAATAACTTATATAATAACTAGAAATTACTTCAAAAAATCATACATTTCATTCTATTACTTTAAAAGGTCTAAATTAAATATATTTTTCGTAATAACAACTTAATGAAAAATGTATGCTGATTCTAAATTTGTTGTCATAATTTTTCTCAATCTCGTTATGTAAAACAATTCCAGAATTGCTTTATTCACATACGTATTTAATGCGCTTTTCTAATGAGAACCTGTCTAGACAAATTATTTCCACGAAATCAGTTCAAGATTCTGTTATTTTCGTTGCATTGAAAGAATTCTCATGAGTGAATCTCTAAAAAAAATACATAAAAAACTCATCTTCGATTTAACGCACTTTAAAAACAAATTTATATCTTTCTATTATGCAGAATCATATCTTAAAAAAATTTCCGAAAAACTTTCTAATGATACTAATTTGTTTCCTTCTACATATTAGTATATCAATTTTTTCTTTTGCATTTCTAAGGAATCTGAGCATAATCGAAAATATGATCTGAAATAGAGCAGCATCCTTTTTCACGTTAATATATATATAGAAGATGATATTACAAAAAAAGCTTGTTTACTGTTGATCTCGAAGGAAATCAACATTATCTATCACATCTAGTATGTTTTCGAGAGATTATATGAAATAAATAGAAAAAAAAATAAAGGTTATAAATATAGATGAGATTCAACGTGAACGAATGGGAAAAATAACTATTTTTAATAATTTTATTCGAGTAACATCTTCTTCTAGTTATTAAACGTATATTAGAAACACATAAAATATGTTCCTTGGAGATGGTGCAGTAATAAATGCGATGTATTTGTAAAAATTAATACAAAAAAATGTACCTTTCAATATCTGAATCATTAAATCAGCACTTTAATTTTCTTATATTTTTTTTTAAATATGGTTACTTCAAGAACAATTCCAAACCAGACGCTCTGTAGCGTGTATTCCACTGACTCCAAGCCATTGCCTTTTGTGTGGCAGTGTTGTAAAACGAGAGCTCATTGGAGGACGAAGTGGAGATCTGTTGCATTTTTTGAGTTAATGCGCCAAGTTCTGCCTAAGTGCTATTGCTGGCCGTGTGTTAGTCAAAGGGAGACCAGGGGAACTCTTGGAATCAAACTACTTGTGACCTTGACATACTGGAACTACATCTGGAGAGCAATTTCCTATGACTGCAGGTGAGCTCTCGAGGCTATTCACAACTTGTTAACGGCAAATTTGATTGTCAGACTGGTAATTCAACCTATAGTACTGATATTCATGAGCAACATTCAAGGGGGAGTTTTACAACGGGATATAACGCTCACCTTCACACCGCTTTTGTACCTCAACCTGCTCTACAAAGTTTTGACATGTTACCTTGGCCGGTGAGATCAACAGATATATCTCCAATTGAATCATTGGTTGACAACTCTAGCATCTACCACAGCCAGCATTGACCGCCCCAGTATTTACCCAACAAGTACAACGAACTGTATACCATAAAGTGGCATTCGGTACCTGTATGACACATCTCATGTATGTTTGCAGTCTTGCATTCAAAACTCTGGAGGTGACGTCGGCTATTAATGTAAGAGCATTTTAGATTCGAAAAGCATTTTATTTAGTTTAAATTAACGTATGATTTTGAAAATGTAATAAATTAAAGTGTTAACTAGACAATTGCATTCTCCAAATTTCATCACTTTTCAACAATATTTTCTTGATGCTGAGATTTTTTTTCAATCAGCGTATATAACTGCTGTTTGCACAAATTCATGTTTATTTTGTCATATTGATCGAAAAATTAGTAAATAACACAAAATATTTTTAAAAAAATACGAGAAAAAGAAAATAATTTCAAAACTTAGAGATGTTTACATAGATCAATCTTTATGAAAATTCATTACAAAAACGGTGAATAAAGAAGATATATATTTTAATGTATTCATTTTTTCTGAATACTTCAAATTGATTTAAAACCTACTATAAAGATCAATAATGCAGATATATTTACGTAAATTGATCACCTTAAATTTTTGAGTCTTTTATTTTATGTCAACATTAAGTGCCACTATTTCGAGAAATAGCAAGTAATTAATTGACCATACGATTCTCTAAGTCTAGAGGGGTACAAAGAATCATGTGAGGCTTCGATAATTTTCCTAAGACAGTGTCTCATTAAGTGGAAAAATAGACATACTTAAGTCTCATAGGATTGCACTCATTATCCTGAAGGACAATTGAGATAAGGGCACAGCACTATTTAACAAATACTTTAATATAATTTAACGTAACTCAAAGCTAAATGAAATGTAGGTTCAGAAAGCCCCTGTTGCTGGAATTTAACGAAATTTGAAGTATGCTAAAATGCATTTCTAGTGAATTCGTTATGAACTCTCTAATCGTTTCAAATTAAGAAGGAACCAGTATACTGCTGAAATTTATATATGTCTTTGAATGCATGCTTAAATAAATTATACATTATGCATGTATAACACGTGTTTATTGTATGCATTACATATTGCATCTAACCTTTCACTACATACACTTAATGTAACGTGAAAGATTTGCATATGGAAGACATGAAACAGTTCAAAACTCTCCTCTCATACTTTTAACTGGAAATGTATTTCTATCAAATGTATCTTATAGAGAAAAATTTAAGGAAAAGGAAGTGAAATTTCCATTTTGTATACACTAATGTTAATTATTATTTCTCAATAAAAAGTTCAATTTTTGATTATTTTTATTTAGGTGAACACACACACATGGCGCATTCTAATAAAATTAAATATGGACTGGCTCTACGAAAGTTACTGTACTAACTGTCAAAATCATGAGTACGGCGTCTCACAATGTATTAATTATTACGTACGTAATGCAATCTAATATAAAATATAGCCTAGTGCTTCTCAAACTGTGGGGCGCGCCTCAATAGGGGACGTAAAAATTCTGAGAGGAGAACGCGAGCATATCGAAAAGTCAAAAATAAAATATTTTAAGAATTACAAACTTACTGAAAGGAAGCAAAACAAAATATACTTTCGGACATAATAAAAATTGAAATAAACATTTACACTGATATAACATACTAAAAATGAAACAGTAAGGCACAATGTATGTTTGATAATTAATCTCTCAATACTAGTTTAAAAACAAGTTTAATAATTACTAATGATTCCCACATAAGCTGGTCAAATACAAAATTTAATACTTATTTAGATATTTTGTACGGTTTATGATTAAAAGGGTATTGTAGCTGTAACGTCAAAGTGCATTTTTATTGAATTCAATACATTGTTATTGTGTGAAGGGGGGCGCGATGAAAGTTATGATTGAAAATTGGGTCGCAAACATTGAAAGTTTGAGAAGCACTGATATAGCCCCCTCTTGCAGCTAAACATTTCTCAAAACACGATGAAAGTTTAAATTTCAAATGAAGAATAAATAGTTTAGTATATTTTTGACATATGGTTTTACTTTTATACGATGTTATTTTAAAGCCATGCAATATTCTGCACAGGAGAGTATGATCATAAGTTGGCCTCCCAAGAGCATCTCAAATCCCATATACGCCCCACATAATTAAGGTCTACGAATCTGGTTCGTTAATCCATCCGGCAAATGCTGTAACTTTTCTTAATCTCGTCCTTTAGAGAAATTTTGGATGAACAAATGTGCATAACTCTTTCACGACGGACAGTGCAAATGTGCATTTTACAAAGATGCTGTGGAGGGACGGGTGGTGCAAATGTGCATTTTCAGCTGGAACGTTTTTTAATGACCACTACATGGGCACCCTATGTTCATTATATTGAAATCGAACGTAGCTATAGTAATCTGACCTTCAGTTAGTTTATATTTTGCCTGGATTTATTATTTTGCACATCAGCTGAGTTGGGGGGTGAGGGGGTAATTGAAAGGTCAACAAATTGAGCTCGGCTCATAAACTTTCCTCTTGAGATGAAACATTCGTGTTACTTTTAACTCATCGAATACTTTTTTCCTATTTTTTTACTACACTGTGCGATGTTTTAGCGTCAGTTTTGCTTAAGATTTTGTTGCTTTCGGATATATTTCGCGTACTTTTATTATTTCTAAAACCTTGACTTCAAGTTATTGTTTGATTGATTTGAAAGCATTTTCCTAACCTTAATATGAACAAAAAGCGTGAAAAATACAAAGTGTATAGTCACAAACCGTGTGTAAATAAAAAAAAACGTAACAAACACTTTATGCTTGCAAATCATACAAGGTAGGATGCGTTTCTCCATGCTTCGAGATTTTCCACACTCAATCTTCATTTTAATTTTGCTACTTCTTTTCGTAATTATTTTATCAATTTGAAAGTGCATTAATGTGTTTTGTCAATGAAAAGTTTGGAAAAAAATGAATAGTGCTTACGAAATTTCTTTCCCAAGGTAGGTCCACATATTTCTTATATAATTTCATTTAAGTTAAAGGAAAACGTTATTACATTCTAGTTTTAATGTAACTGACAACATGTGTAATAATCTAAAGGGGTATTAAAAATTATGACGTTAGGACTAATATTCTATTATTTATGCGTTTTTTCTTGTTAGGCTTTGCGACAAAAGCGCCCCGTCCTGAAGGAAGTAGTCCTTACGCATTCACCCTGTCCCTAGCGAACGGCACGCATAAAATTGAAGGGACAATAATAATCTCCCCTGAAAGGAATAATAATGATCTCAAAGCCACTTCATCACTGAAAAGACAAACAAAAGGCTATGAGTCTTCAAACCTTTATGTCCCAGCAGTTATACATCTCAGTCGGAGATCAGTGGTTGGTGTATGATTTAATATGATGACTTTCCTAACAAACAAAATCGGTCGTTTTTCCGAAACTTAAAGGAACATTGGTTCACTCTAGATGAAGGTATATCAAATAATAAGGTTTGTGTGAATCTGGATTCATCAGTGGATACAGCGATCTTCCACAGCTCTCTACATCAATATCAATGTTCTATGCATTATGCTAAGTAGTCCCTTCCTTATCTTACATGAATTTAAGGAAAAAAGGCGAATGTTCTGGCTAAAAGACCTCAACCAGTGCGTTAAACGTCCTGACACGCACGCACACACACACACACACACATATATATATATATATATATATATATATACACGTCTTTCTGAAGTATGATCTTTTCTGTTCAAGGCTACCCATAAAGTTATTCCGAAGGCTTTGGAATGCAGTAAAAGAACCATGGAAGTATAAACGAAGAATTTACTTATATAACCTGTGGTCACTCATGCCTGTTTTTGCTACCGTCGTTACTCGTGGGGTGTAGAGAACAACCCAAACTTTTAATGCGTGTACTTAATTATGAAAATAAAATTAAGTCACTATGATACATATTTATACAGAACAAGAAGTTTTTTGTATTATACAAATAAAATTATTAAATTTATTGCGGGCAAATGAGACTAACAATAATTTAAACTAAACATACAAAATTTTCATTTTAAAACACATAATTTTATATTTTTTCACAAACCAGTAAAACGTATATGTACCAGTAATAAATATACTTTATAATTGATGAGATAATAATTGTAGAAAGTAGAAAAATAATATTTTAATTATTTTCCAGACATTCAGAGCAGACTGTATACACTTGCTCAACTTCTCGCGGGAGTTCTCAGTCCCCAGATACACTTTTGAAGGTCATTTCATTCCAATCGTCCGAGAAAGAACGATTGAATCAGGCCTAAAAGTTCAATGACCTAAAATGTGCAGCTACAAAAAAAATTGTGTTTCTACGCATTATTTTTAGAATCCTAGGAGGATTTTCTTGTTGCTGGGGTGTTCAGAAACACCGCTGGGGTGTTCAGAAACACCCCGCGCGAGTGATCGCTGGATAAGTGAATTTACTTCTTTACACCTCCCTCCTCCTCCTCCCAATGCATTACATAAGCGAACCTACGTGGAAAATAGATTCATTGGGGACCGCAGTTAAAGGATTGTTTATAAATAGTACAATATATCCAAATACTTTTTGTGTAAAATTGTAAGTTATATGACAAGGCCATGTGGCCATTGGCAATTATTAAACTTATTATTAACTCAGTTAAGATTACTTTGTATTGTTAAATTAATTGCAAAATGCATTGTGTAGAACTGATACATTTATAAATATATTATATCAATGTACATGTGAATTTTATTTTTCATTATGTCGGAATGTATTTTTTGTTTGTTTACTTTCTGTTAAATAATAATTCTTTTAAGTAATTTTTTGTTTTCAACTTTTCAAAAATCTCGCTTCCCTCTCGTAGGGGCACCACGCCCCCTACAGTGTGAGAGACACTGTACTGGGGCAGGAGCCCTTATACGTCATTTCCTGTGACCACAAAAATTAATTTAGAGTACAATGAAGCTTTTTTCCTTCTGTTGCACTTCATTGAGGTGGATAAAAACAGATCGTGATTAGTCCCAGTGCATTTTGGTTTACCCTACCTGGATCTTTATTAAAGAACAGAAAATGCATCGAGATATTCGAACTACCTTCGGAAATTAGCCCGTGCACTTACGCCTTTTCATTAAAACATCAAACATTCACATGCCCGCTTATTTAATCTAAATTATAATTTTTTTCCTTATTTATAAGCTTTAGCGTTATCTTTCATTCAGTACTGCTAGCAAGTTCGCAAAATATACAATTTTTTTTTTTATAATTTTGAGCATCAATATATGTTTGGATTAAAAGATGATTATTTTGTAAGTTATAACGACGGGAAATAGTCAAATTTGAAAATAAATACTCACAAAAATAAATATAGTTAATTATTATATATTTTTTTTTAATTTATCGTGCTTTCATTTCTATTTCCTTTTACGATGCGTATTTTAAAATAGAATGTTACAGTAATGAGTATTAAAACAAAAAAGGAAACTCTTTTACTCTTACTTTTTTATTAAGTTATTCAAGATCTAATAAACGATTTTATAATCACTGAATTCAGAAAGAAATTTTAAAAAAGAGAACATATGGAGAGTTAATGATTAAATGATGAAAATATTAATTTAAATCGACCAATTATGCCATTTTAGTTCGGTTTTTTTTAAGTAATGTTCTTTTGTATTATAAGTTCTAAAAATTCCTGATTTAGTCTATTAAAAATTAAAAGTACCATTGTGTCTTACGTAGTCACATTAATGGTTAAATGATGGCTCGCAAAAGAGAAAAATATTATAAGTAATCGAAAGAAATATAATACTAAAAATTATCTCCGTCTCTCTCTCTCTCTTTCTCTCTCTCTCAGGAAATATTTGTAATTTTAAATTAATTTTAGGGATTCTTTGGAGATGGGAAAAATCTTTTTTCATGAAATATTAAAATTATTTTGGAAATCAGCTTTAATTTCAAGGTATCATTATATTTCTTTTTGTATCAATACTTTTAGGAAGTACTTATACTTTGATTAATATATAATAATCCCCTTCCTTGGCAAAAGCTATTGCTATTAAAATACGATTGCGTACTAAAAGACGTACAATAGTTTTCAAAAAATAAATATAATACTTTTGAATGTATGGGATATTTTGAGTTTTATATAAAATATGGAATATAAACCTATATTCTCTATTCTTACAAAATTTATTGATGAATTTATCTTCAAAATTCTTTAAAGATAATTTTTCATAACTTTTATGGATTTTTATTAGGATAATGGAAATAATCCATCTTCTTATAATTCTCATTGTCGTTATATTAAAAGACAACTAATTAATTTATTTATAATCTCGTATATATTATATTACATTAAATTAATTTTATTGACATACTTTTAAAATTAGATATCAATTTTCTGGAATGTTTGATGTGTAATATGGCGATGAAAAATTTCATCTCTTATGTAATGTGCGTTTTATTATTAGTATTAACCAATAAAAAAATTGCAAAATATGTGTCTTTTCCTTATAACAATTTCATCTTTAATGAGGTGCACTTTAAAAAGAATTATTCTTCAAACACACGAACTTTCAATGTTAACATATTTAAATACTTTAAATTTTGTATTGCTCTTAATAAGTATATGTTTAAGGTTATGCACACTTCACAACACTTCATTCAAGCTTTTAATAATAATTTTAAAAAATTGGAGCATTTTTAGCCTTGGATTTAAAAGATTAACACAGACCCTTATATATATATATATATATATATATATATATATATATATATATATATATATTTGCATGCGTGTGTATTTATGCAGGTTCCCCCAAATAGCACCCAAATTCAACAGAACCATTGATCCAAAGCTAACAAAAAATACGGTAAATGATGATGAGTGAATGACGATGCATGATGGTTCATGAAGGGCTCATGCACATTTCTGTCGCCTGTACGTTAGTAGCTGGATATAGCATACTCCGGATGCTGTATCGGATATGTTGGTCCAATTCTATGGACACCACGATTACTGTAGGATTTTCTTCCTATGGGATGATCTCAAGGAATTGGTGATCGAAACGTAAAGACTACACAAACGTACTTAATTTCTCGCCTGCATGCGCCTGTACTTCAGTGCACACCACGCTGCTGCGGCCTGTGCTGCTCTCCTCCATTCCATCTCAAACTCAAGTCTATCTGGATTTGTAAGATGGACATTTTGAACATTTGTCTTGATAAATATTTGCAAATACCGTTGTTCATGTGTCTAATGCAGTATTTTTCTTTGTACAATCTTTGGGTTTTGTATTTTTCTCTTGTGTTTTGGATCGTACACGTTCAGTTAGTTGGGCATTTTTTTATTAATTTCTAACGAGGTATCTGGCTTTGCAGAGTTTGTATATTTATATACCAGTTTACATATCTTCATATATTTACAGATTATATTTATAACATAATTGGATAAGTTTACTTACTACGTTTTGGAGAAATTAAGCTATATTTTTCCAAAGAACGTTTTTAACTGTGCTACATTTTGCAAAAATTTAATATATGTAGTGATGTAAAATTCTCCAAAATTTACATGAGGAATGTTTTATGGCATTCAAAGATAGACCGGACATAATATGAAATGATATCATGAGAGCCATGAAAATATTTTCAAAACTTAACTGTATTTTGACGTAGCAAATTCCCCCCATCTGGGTCTTTCCAATTTTTCTGCATTGCACACACACTTTTTTGTTGGCATAAATAATAGGAAAACATATTTTTCTGACATTCGAATGAATGTTTTCCCAATGGTTAGCAATATTTATACTATAATTATGCTTCAGCTGAAACAAATTCTTAAAATAATCACAAAACCCACAGCCAATTTCATTCTAACATTTATTTCACATATATATATATATGAAAGCATCTTTGAAAAGTTCAAGACTTTATTTGGAATGGAAACTTTAAACCTTTAGAGTAGAATAGATACAGACTTACACAAACTAAAGCTCAAGAGAAGCACATTTAAAATGAATAAAACATATAACAAAATCTAATTATGTTTTTAAAATGCTAGATTAAACTAAAAATATTTTTATGTACGTATATAACACCAATATACTGTAACGAAGGATAAAATTTTGGAAAGTGATGAAATTATACGAGTTTCTTAATTTTTTTTTGAAGTGACCTAAATATTTTAAGGGAAATATTACTATCATATCCAAAAATTAAATTCCAAAAAATTATTATAAAAGTATTTTAAATTCGTAAGAGTATATTAATTTATATTATATACACCTTTTATATTCGAAACAATATCTCTTGAAATGAAAGCTCATCCTTTAAAATAGCAGTTCATTAAAGAAGTTAAGAACTTTTATGAACTTGTGATAAACATGTAATCATCCAGAATGCTCGACCCTATATTTACAGATTTTTTCAACAATGGTTGTATTAAGGAATACGATTAAACAAATTGATGCATACTGTTCATTGAAATAACATCACATTTTCTAATAAATTCTGTTTAACACAATGAAATGAGAAAATTATGGCAGTGAAAAGAAAAGTGGATTTTCCCTCTTAATGCTTAAATGATGAGAAAATAGAATTTTGATTTAATTCGATTTTTCTATCGGTAGTCGGAGTCATTTAATCGGTGCTTCCAAGAATTCCTCCTTTAGTTCGTTAAGGACAAAGACAATTCATTGTTTTGCCCAGTATTCCGAAGAGACGAGTTTTTTAAGAACATAAAATAACTAGATTTGAAAAACAAAAGTATAATTTGATATATAATGGAATACTTAAAACTAAGCACTCTCTAATTTAGCAGATTTTTCTCAAAATGTTGCCTATTTTTTTTAAATGTAATATAATTTTATATTCTGTAACTGTATGAATTCACGCTCAAGTTATAAAAAGGAATTTATTTCAAGAGTCAAAAGTATTTATAGCGTTTTTTTTAACAAAGAGAAAATATTGATTTCAAATATACATTTCATCTAAGCTTATTATTTTGTAAAAAAAATCCTAGAAGCTAGCACAAGATTGTTCACATCCTACCTGAGGAAGATGAAAAGAATCAGCAAGAGAGTTTCATGGATTTTTTGTAGTATTGCGGCTAGTGATTTGTATTGCTTTATGAATTTGAATTTATGTCATTGTGGATTTTTTTGTTAATTGTTTTTTAATTAAATTCGTTGTAATTACTGGATATTTTCAGAATAAATTACTATTCACTTTTGTAGAACATACATGATATTCACGTAAGACTTCGTATCTTTTAAAAATGATCCTTCAATTTTTTTATTCAATTATTGAAAAAGAAAGGGGGAAAATGTAATATAAAAAATATATCACGTGTTTAAGGGGACTTGAATATGAATACCCAAAAAATGACAGACCTATCATTTTTGATTATTTTCATTTAATTTTATTCTTTGCATTGTTATCTTTCAATTGATGTATCACTTGTGCATGTCGGAAAGTTAGAAGTTGAATAAAAATTCATTTGTAAACAAATTAGGCAATTCAGCCACGCCCCCTTTTTAGAAAAAAAAGCTAGAAAAAACGTTTTGATCAAAAAATCTATTTTATAAAGCGAAATAATAACATTAAAAAAAGAATGTGTAATATATAAAGCAGAATATCACTGAGATAATACAATACAATCATTTTTTTTCTTTGTGAAATGTGTGCATGTAAAATTTTTGAATTAAGGTATTTTATATTAATATTTTCATATTTTCAGTTCTTTTTCCTCATATGTTTTTCATACAAATGTAGTACTTTATTATTTAAAGAAGAAAAAAATGCTAAAATTTCTGTCGTGGCAGAAAAAAAAATTTTTCTTGAATTCTCTTGTGCAATTAATACTCTCTAAAAATTGATCATTTATAAAAATGTATGGGTTGAAAAAATATGAAAATGCAATTATTTTAAAGAAAAGTGTATTACTAATATCTTAAAGTGGTATTTTAAGTTTATTTAAGCTTATTATAATTATTTTTCAGAATTATAAACTTTAAACCTGTTTTTCTCAGTTTGTGTTTTTGGAAACATTAGTGCATTCAAAATGCTACTCCTTCCACAATTATTTACCAACCACTTCCCTTTTTTTCCTGCCTGTTATATATAAACCATGTTATAAAATTAAGGATCCATTTTGCTTTAAACTTAATAGTTTTTTTCAAAAAAATTAAAATGTAAGAATATATTGGCTTATTTTCGTTGATTTTTAGCATGCATATCAACATTTTATTTTTTTCTCCCAAACTAATTAAGTTATTGTAAAATCGATCCCTAAAGTTGTTGAAAACACCCATAAGAATATTACAAAAAAAATTAGGTCAAAAAATTAATATTTACAAAAGGAGTAAAATTTTGAAATTTTCCAAATTTTCTTCAAAAAAATTAAATTTTTAAAATTGCGTTAATTATATGTGAAAAAGTTCATCTCGTATCATTTTCAGGAACAGAAACATTATATAAAATGCTAAAATAAAATTTTTAAATACATAAATAAAGAAAATAGCTCAAAAGGTACCAAGTCCTCTTAAGTAAATGGAAATATATAAGTTATTTAGGAAAAGTACATCATTGTTTTAGAAAAATATTTTAACTAGTTAGAAAGGAACGTGTAATACATTATAAAAATGTATAACATGCGATCACCAGTAAATTTATTAAAAATTTAGAGTTTAATACTTTTAATGAAGAATCCCTAATATAAATCTATCAAAATAATGTTTTTAAGTCTTTAGAAAAAGATGAAAAGAGACGCGTTTCGAAATAGGGCATTTAATTTATGAATTATATATAACAAATAAAAAAGAATCGAATTGTGAATAAATCTAAATTTTAGTTAATACGTATGTATATATTCGTGATGACAAAAAACTCAAGTCTTAAGGTGTGGTATTCTTAATGATATTATAACAGAGTATTTAATTAATATTTTTGTTCGTAATGACACACGCTCTCACAGGCATTTTCCTTAAATATCATTTGGAGGTGCCTTCGTAGGTTGTTTAATATGAAAACCTTGAATTGTAAGAAAAAACCAATATAAGCCAATGACACTTAATACTTAATAAGAGTAAAAGTGAATAAGAATAAAAAGACTTAGGTGATTTAAAAGGAGTCATAGGACACTGCAGCTGTACAGGAGCTCTAAAAGTAGCTGCAAGACGATTTGCAAAACAGACTGAAAGGAACTATTTGTTATAAGTTTCTAATAATCTCGTTTATCAATCTTCTATTTGAAAGTGGTGTTAACAACTCGATTTTGTTATTATTGTTATTCCGAGAGAGGGAAACAAATCACACTAATATTTAATTTATTTTGATTTTAGAACTTTCAAGGATTTAAATAAACAACTTAAAGTTTTAAATCATTTAAAGTCATGTATATATATATATATATATATATATATATATATAGTTATAGTTATTTAAGTATTAAATTTTTAAATTCTTAAATTTTTAATTTTTGAGAATTGGAATTGGATGTTTCCCGATTAAGTTACCAAGTTGCAACAGCGGGAAGGTAGGCGCCATAAAACTAGTTTAACCCCATTTAGCGGTCCTAAGTCCAAGGTTGCACTTGGATAATGCATAAGATATTATTTTATAAAAAAATTTGAATTTTGCTTGAAAACGTTGGTATTTTATTTTCTTTATTCACCATTGGTATCTTGAAATGAGATTTAATATTATAAAACTCATATAAATTAAATTTTTTTAATTAATTGTGAAATTTTGATATATATATATATATATATATATTACTATCAATATCAATGAAAATGATCTTCAGAGGTGTTGCTTAAAGAAAAGTAATACATTACTTTTACTTTAATACACATTTTATGTCAACCAAACTCTTCATACTTACTTTTCCAACACACACACAAATACATATCTATCTATATCTATCTATGTATATATATATATATATATATATATATATATATATATATATATATATATATATATATATATATGTATATATATGTATATATATGTATATATATGTATATATATATGTATATATATATGTATATATATGTATATATATATGTATATATATATATATATATATATATATATATATATATATATATATATATATATATATATATTACTATCAATATCAACGAAAATGATTCTTCAGAGGTGTTGCTTAAATAAAAGTAATACATTACTTTTAGTTTAATACACATTTTATGTCAACCAAACTCTTCATACTTACTTTTCCAACACACACACAAATATATATACATACATATATATATATATATATTTATAAGCACACTAGATTTTAAGTTCCTTTAAATCGACATTTGGAATAGTTAAAATGAATGTAAGTCAATTATTAACTTATAAAATAATACCTAATGAAGCTATTAATGTCCTTCAATTCTACCTACTTGAAAAAAGTTAAGGAAAGTAATCAAGGAGAGTGAAGACCGTCAATTTCGTTTTTATGAAATAATTTGGATATATATAATGAAAGAGAGTGTCAAAATCTGTAGTAATATATATATATATATATATATATATATATATATATATATATATATATATATATATATTATATACGTTATAGTACAGTTATATATTAGTTATATTTTATGTGCATTAACTTTTAATGTTATTGTAAGATTTTTTGTTTTTGATTTTATAACTTGGCTAAGCACATTAAAAACAATCTGTTAAACATTTTATTTGTTTTTTAAAAAACGTAAGTATATTCTTTAAATTAAAATATATCTAATCTAATTTTAAATTTTGTACAGCATATTAGGAATAAACAATTTTTTTTAATTTATTTAACAGATTTTAAAAATGAATAAAAATTACAAAAAAATGGTTGTAAACTGAAAAATTTATGTTTGTTTATTACGAATTAAATTATCGTAAGCAATCCAGCACCCTGTGCCTTTTTTGCAAATCCTGTATATTTTTTCCCAATTCGTTTTCTGCTCATTGTTTTTGTAAACAAGCAAATACAATTTAATTTAAATTTTGACCAATTACATTTAGATATTTTAGGAGTTTCCTAAATTGAATTAATCTGTTTATTTTTTTTCAGTTTTAGCAAGTTAGAATTGCATTCTGACGTTAATTAAGAATTTTAAAAAAAATTACACTATAACCAAAACAACAAGAATTTGGTTTACATGATTTCTTACGAAGTACAATGATAGTTTTTTTTTAAAGACGTATTTAAAAAAAAGACATGTATATTTTAACAGTAAATTTAGTGTTTGTTGGGTGTGTGTTTGCAAATTGTTTTAAAAATTGGTTTATATATATAAATTCTTTCGTACAAAGCATCCAACAGGTAATAGCAATTCAATTCCGATCAACATTAGAATAAGCAATGCCTTTTGCTAGAATTTAGTTCATTGCCCAAATTATATTTTGGGATTAGTACAGACATTAACAAGATATATGATAACTTCAAAATTATTTCTATATAATTGAGTATTGTCTTTAACATATTCCGTATCGGTTCGACTGAGAAACATCCACATGGCTTAAATAATTTCTTAGATCTTTTTCCTCAATTAGTTCTTCGATGAATTTACGAAAATGGGAATTTTGATTCGGCATGCAATTTCTGTATTCGATGAAAAACAGAGATAAGACAAAAAAGCAAAATTTTGAAAAATATGTTAAGTTTTTCCAATAAATTTTCTTTCCGAAAAATGTGTTGTTTTAACTATTTTATAAAGCGGCTACGTGGAAAATTACCTATAAGGATACAGAATTGATACGTTATACAGAAAATCGTCTGCACGTAAAAAGTTTTTTTTTGAAAGTGAAACAATTTATAAAACATTTCTTATTTCATAAATTTTTTGTTTGATTTTTTTGTGCTGAATAAAATTTATACCGTCGTTATTAACTAAATTATATTTTAAAAAGATCTAATATTCTGAGATTCACTTAGTTATACAATTAATTATCTTACACAAATTTTTTTTCGCACTACGGAATTATTTTTACAACAGAAAAAAAAAGGTCTGTGAATGGCTTTTATTACACATTTTATCCGAATTTTAATTATTTGTTTGAGAAATAATAACGAAAAAATGTACATCATCGTCATGGACCAATTATTAATGTACTTTGAACAAAAGATTATCGGTAAAACGTTTTTTCTTACTTTCCGATTAACAACATTTATCAAATTTTCTTTTTCAGTGTTCTATTTTAATAATTTTAGCTTTTATTTTAATCTTTTAAAATATTAAATGTATATAATTCATAAAATTCCTTCTCTTACTTCAAAATTAAGTCTAAATTAATATATGTTAATATGTGGTGAACACAAATTATGATAGAGAATTAGAGCTTCTGTACGTCTTTTTAATCTTTATCGTTTTCTTTTCATAAAATCGAATTTGAATAATTAATATTATACACTCTGTCATAAAAAAATTACGTTAATTGTTCATATAATGTAAAATATATTATTTGCTTAATCCAGATATGTATAATATTAATTGTAAATTTATGTATATTAAAATTAAAATTCGTTACAATATATTGTGTTTGTTTATCCATAGTTCGGTAATAATACGTATTTCTTGAATTTCTGGAACTTTAAAATTTGCTTGAAAGCAACGACCTATCACTTGTAGAGAACACTTTTGGAAAGAATAACGCAAAGAATTTTTTATCATCAAATATTTGTGGTATCCATTGAAGCATATGTGAAATACTTAAAAAAAATAATAATAAGTAGATAAGCTTTTCAGCTGAATACCACAAAATTTCAAAATTAAATTTTAATTTTAAAATGGAAGGATTTTTTGCAAAATCATTCTTCCGTAAATAAAAAAATTACACTCATACAAAGCAATTAGATTAACATTTGTTTTTCATATTTAAACCACTTATAGCTAACAAGTATGTTATAGCATTTGGTCAGCTTGCAATACGAATTACGAACTTTAGTAACTGTCCTTAAATATTTCATTTAACTTATTTTACAGGAAAATGTTCAACCTGAGAGCACATTTGACTCTGATACATTCATTCCTTTTAAAAGAAAGTACAAAAACTGAGACATGCATAAAAACCTCGCACTTGGAATTATTTCTCAAATAATAAACTTTTCCATCTCAAGATATTATTAATAATGAGCAGAGAGGCTCCCACAAGAGCGTTTACCTTCTTAACTACCATGAAATTGCATGTTCAAACTCTTTAATGGTAGATTTTAATCCAATGGCCAGTGTTACAACCGCAGGATGAAGCCATAAAATTAATGGCTGTTAGGATTTTCTAAAAGTGGGCAAGGAGGACGAATTACACTTGTTATTGGCCTTTCCTATCCCATGTGAGAATACCATTAATTTTAAAAATACAAAGATCTTCTGTCTCCTGAATCAAGACCATGGTTAAGTTAAACCAACGAGGTGAAGATAGAACAGAGATCATGTGCGAATAATATGGTGTACCTAAAAATATTCAGAAAATGTATGAATTTTGTTTCGTAAAATAACTAGAGTGAATTGAGGAGATTAACCCTTCCAGGACCATAAAGTTGATAAGATTAAATATAATATATATTAGTGTGTAACTTTATTTTATATATAAAGGGTGTTTTTTTAGAGGTATAGAACTTTAAATTGCAATAAAACAACGTTGTATTATTCGATTGACATGAATTTTTTTTTATTCAAAAGATAATTTTGTGGCATTACATTGTAAATATGATTTCTGGCATATGACTGCAACATCTGGCTCGGATGTAGTCCAATCTAGACGTCCAATTTTCGATGACTTTTTCCAACATTTGTGGCCGTATATCGGCAATAACACGGCAAATATTGTCTTCCAAATGGTCAAACGTTTGTGGCTTATCCGCATAGACCAATGACTTTACATAGCCCCACAGAAAATAGTCTAGCGGTGATAAATCACAAGATCTTGGAGGCCAATTCACAGGTCCAAAACGCGAAATTAGGCGTCACCCAACGTGTCTTTCAATAAATCGATTGTGGCACGAGCTGTGTGACATGTTGCGCCGTCTTGTTGGAACCACAGCTCCTAGACATCATGATTGTTCAATTCAGGAATGAAAAAGTTAGTAATCATGGCTCTATACCGATCACCATTGATTGTAATGTTGTGGCTTTCATCGTTTTTGAAGAAGGATTCCACCAGCCCAAAAAGCGCACCAAACAGTCAGTTTTTCTGGATGTAACGGTGTTTCGACATACACTTGTGGATTAGCTTCATTCCAAATGCGGCAGTTTTGTTTGTTGACGTAGCCATTCAACCAGAAGTGCGCTTAATCGCTAAACAAAATTCGCTTATGAAAATCGGGAACAACGGCAATCTTGTTTTGGGCTCATTCGATGAATCTACGCCTTGCTTGATCATATTTAAAATGTAATGCCACAAGATTATCGTTCGAATAAAAAAAAATTCATGTCAATCGAATAATACATCGTTGTTTTATTGCAATTTAAAGTTCTATACCTCTAAAAAAACACCCTTTATTATTTAGATGTAAAATAAATTAAAATCATAAGGGAAACACATAAAAGTGTGCAGTGTTTTGGATCAATGTATACTTTTATCAGGCATTTTATTTCAGTTGATTAAATATACTTCAGTGTTCCCTAAAATTATACTTACCAAATAAAATAAAACATATGTAAAAACAAACCACTATTTTATTACAGAACACAATACACTGAAATAAGTAATTAGAATAATAATAAATGTTTTATCATTGCCACAAATTGATTTGATAGTTCTTTTTTCCCTTAAATATTTTTCTTTTTCGTAAGTTCGTTCGAGGAACACTCTTTTTTAATATTATATATAAATAAGGTAAAGTTATAATTAAAAACCACAATCACCAATTTTTAAATGGAGGAAAATGCTTCCCTAACTCGTAAAAGGGCTACAGTTTTGTTTTTTATAAATATTTGACTGACGATAATATTCTGCATAAAAAATTTAGCTTATAACAGTGCATCTCAAACTTTCAATATTTGCTACCCAATTTGCTACAGTAATTTTCTTCACCTCCCCCCTCCTCTCATACAACGGCAACGTATTAAATGGAATAAAAAAGCACTTTAACTTAAAGCAATAATACGACTTTAATTATAAACCAACAAACTACCAAGATAAATATTAAATTTTGTATATAACAAGCCCATGGAATTCTCTAGCATTTAAATTTGCTTTTATTTTAGTATTCCTCAGTTAATTATCGAAAACTTTTTATAATTCTGATACATTTGAAAACATTATATCAGAGAATATATACATTTAATTTTTATTGCGACAAAATGTATTTTGTTTTGCTTACTTATTTTAAATATTTTATTTTCGACTATTTAATTTGCTCAAGGGGGTGCGTCCCAAAGTTTGTAAAACACTGGAATATAATTTTATCAACAATATGAAGAATTCGTGTTTATTTTTTGAATGACAGTTTTTACAAAGCTATGTAGTGAGAAAAAACATATTGCATTATTCAATGGAGTACAATTTTCTTTTATTTTCACCATTAAGGTTTTTAAAAGAAAAAGTGACGTAAGTTTTTATATTTACATAGATAAGCTAGCAAACGTTTTGCTTTTAAATCTGCGCTTACTCAAAACTCATACATCAGCCAAATAATGATTTTTTTCTTTTTTTAAGGTTTTTCATATTTTAATGAAGTATTATGTTAAGCTTCAGTTTTTTTAATAAATCATATTATTATTTATTTATTAATGAAATTTAAAAGAATGCTATGCAAAGAAAAGTTAATTAAATCATCAAAATCAATTAAAAAATATTTCTGCAATTTATTTTCAGGAACTTTTGCAAAAAAAGTGTATTTGTAAAAGTAATTACATATTCCAAAATGGAAAAACAAATTATAATTCACTTGGTAATCGATTACTTAAGTATCAATTGTTGTATATTTATTAAGACACCTTTTCTATTTATAGGCAATACGAAGACTATTCTCAATGAACTTCGTCTAAGTGTATTAGTAGTGTCCCTTGTAAGGCGTTCGAAGCTACAGATAAGGACAAGCGTAAGAAACTAGCTCTTAGCCACGATGAATTTTGTGGATCTCGATCTTCGATCTGACATTGCCAGACAGGTAACATTGAAAATAACACCAACCATACAAGTGCATTAGTACTTTAGAATAAAAATGCATCTGTTTCATACAGTTACATATTGTTAAGAATTTTGAATAATCAGTGCTTAATTTTATCTTAAAATAGTGTAAATAATTTACTTCAACATGTTTAATAAGTTAATATTACTTTCTGTTGCATATATTTATGATGAAAAAAAACCATCTATAATATTCTCAAGCAACAACGTTCCTTACATTATATGGTCAATTGACTGGAACTGGCGGAATATTAGCAATTCAACAAAATTTGCTTCATTTTAGAGACATGATGACCATATAAATACTTCTCGAAATTACTAGAGATGGATACCACGTCATGATCTTTAACGTAAGCGGATTGTTCGAGAAAGCGTTAGAAGCGCCACTCAGACTATAAATATCGATTGCTTGCTGAAACTGAGTTAGTATTACTTCACCTGTGTTGAAGTGTTCACTTGCCTGCAACAGAGTTTTTATTTGTGGATAATCTTTATCCTTACGTGTCTGTAGTTTTTGACACCGATATTTGTGCTTGATTTAAGCGTAACGCCTTTTTGTACAAGTTTCTGCATTCTGTGTTCTAGTTTTACGCATGTTAATCCTATATTTTAGGGACTATTTTCTTCAATGTAAATTGCATCTGTCTTTAAAAACTGTTTTATTTTCTTTAGAACTGACTCTTAATATTAAATTCATTAAAATAGAACAGTTTTCGTACACACACATAAACACAAACTTATATATTTGCATGAGTTATTTTTTAACTAATACTAACTAATGTAATTAGAAAATTTAAGGAATTACAGAGACAATGAATGTAAGCATGGTTAAAATTACAATTAACGAATTCTAACAAACTGCTGCATAATATTAATAGAGATTTCAGAATAGTGAAAGATGGGGAATTCGGAAATTGTCTGCTTAAAACATCAACGTAAGACTTTACTTCGAATAACAATTTAGTTATAAGGAATTAAATTGCAAAAGTTTTATAGAAAACTTTATTCTACGTTTGGCAGGAAAGTGTAAACTTTCAGTTGAAGCTTCTGCAAAATTCATGATCTGTAATGATTCATACTCAGTATTCTAAAAATTTGATGAGATTTAAACTACTTTATGAGATTTAAAATTACTAGCTAAAGATTCTCAAAAGTATTTCGTTGTGGTTTCCATAAATAAAAAGCTTGTAATTATGCATTTATATGCTAAAAACACACTTAAGACTAAAGTTTTAATAAGAATTTCAATATAATATTATTTTTATTAAACTATATTTTTATGGTAGAATCGTCTTCATAAAATTTCATAAAAGTTGCGAACCTATTTTTTTTTAAATATTACATTACATCAACTTTTTATAACACAACCATTTATTAGAAATCTGATTTAAATCTGTGTTATATTACAAATGGTTTGAAATGTTATTCAAAATCGGAGAGGGGTATTGCATACCAAGTAAGGGAATGTATATTGAAATTGTATTATTAAACAGCACGAAAGATTCTGGTGACATAATTAATAATTGGGAACCAAGATCCAGTGACGAGGACGTCTGAACTTGCACCTCACTCTTTTAAATTACTCATAATTCTAGTGTAAGGTATTTGAGTCACCACATGTTCAAAGCATATCAGCCCCTCAGTGAGGTCTTCAATGACATTAGGGCTCGAGTTTATGACCACAAGGTTACTGTGATCGCATTGCAATCCAAATTCGAGAGTGTTATATTGAAGTCGCACTATACAGCTGCACGAGGGCTATTAGCGACTGATCTCGTAATTGTGTTCCGTAATGAAGTGACGAGAAAGTCACTTGATCTGGTATTCCCCTCTCTTGACTTACATGCTATGCCCCCAAAACGACGTTTGGGTCACGGTTGATTTAACCTGTAGCAGCCTCTTCTACACGTCGGCTGGTCTTAAGCGGTACAAGGCTCAAACTCATGAAACACCAGAAAAGAGTCCGTGACTTTGACCACGGTCTCTGTAATCCAAATCAGATGATAAAATAACGAACCTTAAAATAGAAATTTCAACCTTAAATAAGACCATGCGTTGTATTTTTAGAATAGAGAAATATTCTAGAAATAAAATAAAGATCTGTCCTACACAGAGGGCACAAGCACCCTTATCCTTTCGGTATAAAAATCTTCAAGCTTGTGCATTGTGGACAAAGGGAGTATTGTGTGTGTGCAACTTTTTTTTATTCTCAATTTCATGTTCTAATTGCATTTCAAATTTTAAAAAAATTAAATGGTTAGCTGATGTTTTGTTAGGGCCGGAAGTGTTTCGTACATCAAACAGTTTATTGTAAAAAGGTGCAATATATGCACAAATAATAATGAGATAACTGTATTTAGTTGTTAGCGTACATGTATATGTATATATATATATATATATATATAATCCAATATAAAAAAATTCAATATATAATTATATACATATACATACAAATATATATAAATTTACACATATATATACATATACATAAATATATAAACAAAAATTTAAAAATAAACAGATAGTTATATATCTAAGATAACTAAAATTAGGAAGAAGGCACATAGTATAATGACAAACTCCTGGCCTTAGGAACCAGGATTGCAGGTTTAAACAAGTTTTGCGGCCAGCCAACCTTCACCTGTAAGTTGTCATACTATGTACCAAGAGGAAAGGAAAGAATTATATATGTAGAATTTAAATATTTAAAAAATCATTAAACTAAATAACATAGGAACAAAAACATAACCTACTAATTCGGAGTGTAAACGATGGCCAAGAATGCAGTAACGTGTTCCCGCCAAATACGAGGGGTGAGAGCAGAACCGCATAAAATTAATTGCGATACGATAATAAGAAATATATATATATATATATCTATATCTATATATATATATATATATATATATATATATATATAGATATATATATATATCTACTTTTAAAAATTTAAAAATAATAATCATATAAAAATTAGCGTAAAATATAAAAGAAACTCAAAAAATATATATTAAAAAAATTAATAAGCATGTGGCGCCATCTATTTAATAATTGTAGAATAAATTAGATATTGTCTAAATTTAAAAAATCATTATAAAACATAATAACAGTAAATAATTACAGTAATACAAATTGTATCATAAAAAACCATTATAAATATAATTACAAAGAAAGTTAGCAGGATATCCATGTTCAATACAGAGCTTAAAAATTTTTTTCAAGATTTAAAAAAAATATTAGCTTTATCGCTAACTAATACATTATTGCGATAAATATAGTTAAAAATAATATTTCTATATATAGATAAAAAATATAAAAATATATAAGTAAAAAATAATGCACTAAAAACCATAAAAATACAAAAATAATAAAAAGAAATAAAACAATTCTTGAATATGAAATCAGAGTTAAATATATATATATATATATAAATCTTCTGTGCGTGTGTTTGTCACTAAACTCCTCCTGAACGGTTGGACCAATTTCGATGAAAGTCTTTGTCTGTTCCAATGGACTCGAGAATGGTTTAGATTTATAATTCGGTTTTGAAATGTTTATTTAATTAATTTTTATATATAAATTGTTGATCTTGGAATGCTTTATATTGGATCCGGCAGACTGCGTTACGATCGCAGTATCGAATATTCAAAAATCTTTTATTTGCAATTTAAGATGGGTGTACAGCACAACGTCTGTCTGTTCCTCTAGTATATATATGTAAGGAAAATTAAATTAGATTAAAAACTAAATTCCCTATCTAGCACTTCACTCATCTTTCTCCGTCCCCATATTCAAGTATCAAACTAATCACCCACTTCTTTCTTTCGAACATATGGCCTAGCCAATAAACATCTCTAATTCCAGATCGTTAGATTTAATAGTCAACATATGTCAGCATTAACTTGAAAGCACCCTCTTCAAAGCAGCGATACTTACCATATTGTTGCGTTTTCGGGGGTTCGAAATGATTGAAGCCGAAGAGCGGGATCCAAAACAATTTTATTCTTGGCCTAAACAGTCCTCCACAAATTGTAGAACAGTTCGAGAAAGTCACGTACAATCGATCAAAATAC
>BMAU01016061.1:0-28061 GCA_019973935.1 Trichonephila clavipes | reverse complement strand
ATATATATATATATATAAATTGATCGAATTGATAATCTTCTCCTTTTTTGAAGTCGGTTAAAAATACATGAAAAAGCCTCGTTTAAAAAGAAACATCCTGTAGAAGCTATTTAAATATTTCTTGAGAAAACTGAATATTTTTTATAACACAACACAAGTTTAAAAAGACCAAACAGTTATTGTATTATAACGCTCTTCTTTCTTCACTAGTAACTTATCTGCAATGCAATTATTCCATAAATAAAACAAAAGAACTGCCTTTTTTCCTGTTATAGTCCCGGTTAAAAGCGTGAAAGCTTATCAGACTGATTTTTCACGCCCGCACACAGTTTCATTTATATTCGCCACGCGGTAAAAAAATTTATTGCAGCACTTTTTATGTGTGTCCATTTATTTAAATTATAATAAGAAGAGCGATTTTGTTTACGTTTAAGCCCTTTTAAGTGGGAATTTATTATGCTTGTGAGCGGTGTCCTTTATGTGTGTGTGAATTTCAAATATTTTTTGACTTAAAATACTTAAAAGTTCGTAAACATAAATATATTATTAATGATTTGAATGAGAGAATCTTTGTTTATTTTTCTTCATAAACTAGTTAATTTTAAAGCCAATTTGTCGCCTCCTAAGATTGCCGCAGGGCAGGGGCCCGCTCGCCCACCCCCTAGCGCCGGCTCTGCCTCTAGAATAATGCGGCCACCTAAAATCATAGAGGTGTGCCTGTGAACGAAATTCTAAAATTTCAACTGCTGATAAAGTATTTTCTATGAATATACAAGTCGCACTTACGAGTACGCATATGTAATCAACACGCGCATCTTTTTTTCAAACATTCATTTTACATTTTAGTCTGAATACATTTCAAGATATTCGATTTTATAAGAAGTAGATTATCTTAGTTTTTGAGTACCAATGTGCAAGCAACAAGAAATAAATGGAGAAATGAGTCTTTTGTTTTAAATACTTTCTTTAAAGAACTATAATTTTGTAATTACGCAGAAAGAAAAAAACCTGTTTTTTTTTTTTTTTGCAATTTCAATGAAAAAGAATTTTAAAAATATCGTAAGGGTATATTTTTAAAAATTTTATGTGCACATCTTCCTTTTCAGAAGCACTGCTTTTCTATGAAAACCCAAAATGTTCCTTATCAGATAAAATTCACCGAGTTAGGAGGCCAGGATATTAATTGGAATTCATCTTATGCTTTTCTAACCCTTCTAACATATTTCTAGCTATTTGACATGGGATGTTGTAAGATTTAATTTCCAGTTTTAAAAACAGCCTACACATATGGGGTAACCGCAATTATGCTCAGTTAGTCTACAACATTCACAGTCCTTTCTACCAGAACTGAGGGTCCCAGATTCAACCATGAAAATGTTTCTCCAAAGACGGCGCCCGCTGACACAACCATCGGAGGGAATGAATGAGACATCGTGATTCGTCAAACTAGGAAATCCCTTTCCACATTTATTTTTCTCAATGCTTCTGAGCCCACCTAGGAATAGTTGGCAATGACGCTTGGTCAATAGAGGCCCACAAGAGAGTTGTCTGCTGTGCAGTCCCAGATCCAACAGTGTCCGGTGATCTGTGTGTTCCGGAACACTTCTACTTGGACCTGCATCGTATTGGGCTGTCAACTGACTCAGTGTCTAGAGCCGATTTTGGATTTTCTTAACGGGACAATTTCCAACGTCCTCTTTATTTGATGAAGCGTAGACGTCCTACAGCTAGGTGTCTACTTGTGGTTTCGCCGTTGTTAATCAACTTTGCACAGCAGGAAGCCGAAACAACCTACCAATCATGCTATTTCAGAGATACTGCCTGAGTCTTCGAGCCATTACAATCTGCACTCTTTCAAATTCGCTTAGACCACCCATCTTTCCATTCACTCATAAAAGTAAGAGTAATACACTCATGTCCATAAATTACGGATGATGAGGTTGAGGCAAAGAAAAAGAGATAAGAAGCAAAACAAATTTGACTTATTTTTGTAAAGTCCATTTATTTAACAAAAGGTAAAGAGCAAAAAGATGCTATGTTTGACATAATTAATAAAATTGCGATTTTTACTCCCTGAGCAAATTTCAATTAAGAACCTATTTACAAAAAAACAGTATAACAGGGTTAGTATGATGGTTAATACGGAGTATGTCTTTCCGGACGATGCAATACAGGCCTTTTACAACGCCTAGGCATGCTGAGTATCAAATTATCAATCTGATCTTGGGGAATATGACACCACTCATCAAGCAATGCCCTTCGAAGTTCCGGTAGACAGGTGGGGAGGGGGTTGACAGGTTGTCATTCGTCGGCCAAGCATATCCCACATGCTCTATTGATTCAAGTCCGGTGAGTATGCTGGCCAATCTATACGGGTGATATCCTCCGATTGAAGGCACTCGCGCCATACCGCTTGCACGGTGAGTGACGGGCGTTGTCATCCAGCAAACAGGAAATTCAATACCCATGGACCCCCGAAACAAACGTACATGTTGTTCCAGAATGACATCCCGATAGATGTGACTTGTCTTCGTTACACTCTGAACACGCAGGTCAGTTCTGGAACCAAGAATAATTCCTCCCCAAACGAGCCATCCTGCATTACCGTAATGGTGTCGTTTAATGGTGTTCTCTTGGTGGTAACGGGTACCTGGTTCTCTCCATATTAAAGTCCGGTGAGAATCAGACTGCAAACTAAATCTGGACTAGTCGGAAAACATCACACAAGACCACTGTTGTGGTGTCCACAATGCATACTCTCTACTCCAGGTTAATCATAGGCGACAGTGAGTTGTGGTAAGTGGAACACATCTGACAGGCCTACGAGCATATAGACCAATGTGCCCTAAGCGTCTGTACACGGTCTGTCTTTAAACTGTCGTTCCGGTAGCTGAAGAGAGCTGACGAGACAGGTCTGATGCTGTTTTTGATCTGTTTCTTTTGCAATTGCCAAATATATACCGGTCCTCTTGCGGCATTGTAACTCGCTATGACTCCAGCTGTAATATCTACTCACATTACCATCATCTTGGAATCGTTGCCAAAGTCTGGAGATGAAACTCTTGGGTTATTCCAAGCTCCCCTCGGATACTTCCAGCTGGGTACGTCCATTATTCCAGTCGCCCAATAATTCTACCACGTAAAAATCATCCAAATGCTTCCCTTGTGTCATAACTATGCGGTTATTGCACTGAAAGTCTTTTAATCTTTTATCTTCTTCGTTTTTGTACTGTGAAAAAGCTGAAGCAAAATGTCCCTCAAGGTATACGATTATTCAACACTAACAATTCCGTCAATGAGTATAATAATAAAATATTGAACACATATGTGACAGAATAACTTCAACTGCAATAGATGTATATATTGGTTGTACTTCAAAAGAACAAGAAACTGTGCGGCAAAATTACATAAGATGTCATTAACTGATACAAATGGATTGCTCATATCAAACAGTTTATGTGAAAAATATTTATTACATGATTACTAAAAATATTGATGTGAAAATGATGCAGTTGGAAAGCTAGTTCATGTAGAAACAAATTATGAAGGATTAGTTACGACAATATGGCTTGAGTTTCCACACAGATTTACCTCAAATAGGGAAAAAATTAAGACGCAAAAAGCAGCAGGTTACGCGGCAGAAATTAACGTCAGTAGAGTTCAGCTGTACCAATCATACTGAGATCTTCCAATATTCCACTCAACAATAAAAAAAATATTTGTTAAGCGTACGCATGTTCCGTTGGTGTGCATGTGCTACAACAATTCATAAATCTGGAAGGCAACACATACTCAGAAATTGCTTACGAATACGATCGACGTCACACACTCAATCATTATTATACGTTGCTTTATCACGTAACGAGTATTGAAGGATTATATATTACGTTAAAAATAATGAAAAACATTTTACCACTGTCGAAGACGATCGTCATCAACAATTGATTTGCAAGAGGAATTTAAACGATTTTCATTGAACAAACTACAATCTATCAATGAAGATTTGATTAATTTCATAACGAATAGACAAGGTTTATCGATTTTTACTTTTAATTGCAGCTCACGTTGTAAACTTGCAAGATCCAGCAATAAGAAATTCAAATATTTTAGTTTGATAAGAAAACTTGGCTGGCAATGAAAGTGATATATCTATTCCAAATTTCAACTGCATTGTGAAGTATAAACGACCAAATACGAGAGCAGAGGAGTTGCGGTGATATATCAAAATTTAGCGATGCTATTAACATTATAACTCTATCCATGGAATGTTCTTGTCAGTCAATCCGATATTTATGGTACCATACACTTCAGTGGGGATTTGTGCTTGGCTGAATGCGTAATAGATAATGGACAAAAATTATAATTGTAGCAGTATATAATACTCCGAACAAAAAGTTGGATGACATTATCGAGTCCTTATCTCGATCTTTATTAAAAATACACAATAAGAGGTTCTTGCTTTACTAAATAAAATATATATATTTTTATAGGTATATATTTATATGTATTTTTTTATAGGTATTTTATCATATAAAAATACCTATGATTTTAAGTGAGATTTTAATGTCAATTTTGCTTTTCTTAGACAAATCTCACAATTGACTGAATTTTTAAAAAAGACAATTTCACCTTATCTCTACAAAACAACAGAATAATATCAACGACAAAATCAAATACTGGGATTGATGCAGTCTTTTCGAGATACTTAAGATGAAATGTATTGAGAATGAAAATTTTGTCTATACTTTTTTTTTATACCTTTTCCATCCTAATTATTTTTTAAATACAGTTTGAAAAATAATAAATTAAATTTGTTAATTATATATAAGATTACTTCAAAATAAAAAACTTTATTATACAATTCAATACATGTAAGCCAAAGAAGTTAACTTCTAACGCGTGTTCACACTGATACACGCTTTCATTTTTTCATCTATTTTGAATCACTTACACGTATCTAGCATTTAGTTAATTTTGTTAATTAATAAAAAAAAAAAAAAAAACTGTCTAACTTTCGTACGTATTACATATTACAAAAAGTTTGTACCTTTTACCTTAGACTTCGATGAATTCAAGCAAGAAGAGTTAAACAATAACAAGTAATATAAAAAATTAAAAAAGTCATATCCCTATTTTGAATGGATGAATAGAAAGTATTTTATTAACGTTTGAAAATTTGAACAAGGCATATGTATGTATATATATAGGAGAGAAAAAGAACTTAAATAGTAGGAATTGAAAAAAAAAAAAAGAGCATGATTTGTCTGAATTTTTGTAACAATGCATACCCGGTTTGGCTAGTTTGGCTTAGAAAACCGGTTTTCGAAGCCAACTTTGTCATTGTTTTCATAGTTACATTGTCAAAACAATGGAGACGAATCTAAGTTGGCGCTTAAAACCAGTAATTAATTTAACTAAATTTAATTAATGAATTAATGTTTGGAAAACCGTATTAGCATCAAGTGTCATCCAGTACAAGTTTTTAAAATATTTGAACTCTTGATTGGATGAATATAAAAGTATTTTATTTAACGATTGAAACATTTTGAACACGATAAATACATATAAAGAGAGTGTGAACTTTTAGCAGGAATTGAAAAAAATACATGTTGATGATTAATACGCTAAAAGGTATTTTTAAAAATTACAGTCTGTGATACCATCGCGAAGAATAGCATAAAATTTAAGCATATAATAAAAACTTACCTCTGTATTTTACTTTTACTAAACAAATAATTTTTTCGCATAAGTTGAGTATGACTTTTGGTTTGGTGCCTTTTTTTTCGAACAATTTTGCCCCAGATTTGGCTACTCTAACTCCATCTGTTTTCCAGTCGGGTTCCACGGGCTTTTCTGATTTATGGTGGAAGGCGCGTTTTCCAAATCAGAGTAGTCGTTTTCAAAAGGGATGATTCATTCATTTTCTCTGATTTTCGATGATTCAGACGTCATTACGAATTTGTTCACTCTGAAAATTCAGGACAAGAATAAAAAGAATTTCTTGTTACTTATTAATAATTTTAAATTAGTATTTAATTATCGATACTAGTTTTAAATTAGTGTTTAATTATCGATATTAATTTTAAATTTGTATTTAATTATCGGTATTAATTTTAAATTAGTACTTTTTCGATATTAACTTTAAATTGGGTATTTAATTTACTTCTTGTATTATTTTTAATTAATATTTATTCATTAATATTATATTTTAATTAATATTTAATCACTAATATTAATTTAAATTAGTATTTAATTACTTACATTATTTTTTAATTACTATTTATTCATTAATATTACTTTTTAATTAATATTCATTCACTAATAATAATTTAATTATTATTTTATTCATTAATAATATACTTTTACAATATTTATTCATTAATATTAATTTTAATAAATATTTATTCATTAATTTTAATTTTTAATTAATATTAATTCATTAATCGCTGATATTAATTTTTAATTAATATTTAATTACTGATATTATTTTTTTAATCCTTAATTACTGATAATAATTTTTAATTAGTATTTAATTATTAATAATTTTTAATTGGTGTTGATTAAAGTTAGTTATTAATTCTTTCCTTAATAATTTACTGATTTATTTAAATTTTATATACCTCCTATTAATTTCAAATAATTTATGTTACTACACATACTGATGTGTTAAAATAATATCAATCTTGTATAGCCTTTTTTTATCTATGCCGTAGCAGAGCCAATTTATGCAGTATGCGCTTGGGGCGGACGCAGGGCCGGGAGGAGCTAAACTTAACTAGATTTTCTGGTTAAAAATTTGATCCTCAGTGCCAAGGGTGCCCTCAAATCTTTTGCGCCTAGGGCCCAAAAATGAGTTTAAACCGGCACTGTGCCATAGCCTAGTAAAATATTTCAATACTTTTGATATTCTTGAAAAGTTTCTAAAAGTGTACTGATTAAAAATTTTCTTTCGTGCTCATATGGAAAAAACCAGCTATAATTATCTAAAAGATAACTATAGCCAACAAGAGAGAAGACTTATTTTAGTTTATTAGTTATTTTTTCTACAAAAAATAAAAATAATTATCTGAAAACAGTAAAAACTAGAATAACAGATCCCCCCCTTCCCTAAAGGTATGGGAATTTCTGTAAATACTCTTCCTTAATAATTTTTTAAAACGTGAAACAAGCTGCGTATTTATATTAAACTGATGGTAAAATACAGTACAGTTGTATGTAATTACATTAGTGGAATTTGCATATTTTTTCTTTTTTGTTGTAGAATATACTATAAGAATAATTAATTGCAGCCATTAAAACCTACAAATCTGTGAATGCACCAATCTTTTAACTCCTTAAACGTTTGCATTCTGCTGAATGCTACCAATCAAACATGTATGTTAAATGTGAATTTTAGTTGTAATTTAACAAAATATTTTAATTTTATGCATGTATTAATTTAAGTAAAGGATAGCAAGGCAAAATGTTGATTGGAAAGAGAGGAATCTAGGTCAAAATCTTTAAAAAGTGATTTAATCAGAAGATTTCCTTTATCACATAAGCTGGTCCGCATTTTTTTAGGCTTAATGTATGTTTAAGGTATCCGGACTACGTTCGAAACTGTGATTTTTAAAGAAAGCATAAATGGATAATTTTCATGATATTTAGTGTCACTTCTTAGATTAGAATACATGTATAAAAGTTGTTTTAAAACATTTTGAAAAAAAATTATTTAAATACAATATTTTGGCAAAAATTAACTTAGAATAATATTTTTCAAAAATGTTCTTCTTTATAAAAACATGGTTCTAAAATAATAATAAAAATATTTTTGCTTATATAAAATAAAGACTTCTCCAGAGAGTCTGAAATAGGATTTTTGAAAATTCACGTTATTTTCAGAGTTACCACCAATTGAAATAATTATCGGCTTTTTTTCTTAAAATTGCTACCCTCTGTTGTAGTAAATGGATAAATCCACTTTAAGATATGTATTTCAAAAATTCTAGTTCAGCCTCTGTACAGAGGTTTGAGCTATATACAGGCACAATATTATTATAATAACAAATTTCATAAAATGAAAATATTTTTTCAAAATATTGCACTTAAATATTTTTTTATTGTAATAATATTCTGCAAACAATTTTAGGTACGTTTTCTAATGTAAGTGACACTAAATATAAATATTAACCATTTATACGCTTTGCAAAAATTACGGTTCCAAACGTGTAATATAATGATAAATAGAACGATGTATTCATTAGTATTCCGAATTGCTTACGAAAATTTATTTTTATTCGTAAATTCAATACTGAATTGTTAATGATAGAAAACTATTTACATAATTTATGTAGGTTTACTCTCTTCACCCATTTTTTAAAAATATATTATGTTTCATTTTTCTTGCTCCTACCAGTACTAGAGAGAATTCCGCCATTCACTTTCGTCTGCAGTGGAAAAAGAGTGGCGGGGAGGAGGGGGAAGTCACTCAGACGTTCGGAACTTCATTTTCTCCGATTTGAGGTGAGGTGAGGGGGACTATTGCTTTTCCTGTGATTTCAGAATGGCGAAAAATTTTGCAACCTTTTTTTTTGCTTGGCGACTTCGGTCAAAAAAAAAAAAAAAGGCCAGTTTTTCAAAAAAGAACTTACATTGAACATGTTCCACTTTTTTTTTCACTTTTAAAAAAGAAATTAACATAGGGTAAAAACACATGTGTGTGTTTTCATTTTACTTATGACATAAAATAAATTCTATTTTCGAAAGTCAAGGTTGATAAAATTCGAAACAGAACACATGTATAAACAATATCATTAGTTATAAAGTTAATTCTGCATATGCCTGTTAAATGAATTTGGACTTCGCATGCTAAAAATTAAAAAAGTATGGAGAATACAATTTGTACAAATTGTGTACAGTAAAATTACAAGTTCAATACAATTTGCAGAATTTCGTGATTCAATATAATACGCAAGATTAAAAGAAAAAAAAATTTTTTTTATACTACTCACTTCCATTTTGCTTTCACTTGTCGCTATTCACAGCTTGAATGAAATCGTGACATTTGGAAAAATTGAGAGAGAGCAAGATAAAAACATCCTCTTAGAGATAACAGGAAAAATCATGAAGCGGGTTACGTCATTTAAAGGTACCCACCCACTATTTCTGCATGAATGAGTCAATTTACAGCAGCGCGTGAAATAACGCCCTCTATGTTTCACCACATGGATGAAAACAGAATAATCGTTGAAGTACGATTTCAGATTAACAAATTATTATCATAAGTAGAAATCGAGCATGACTCAAGTCACACGATGATTCGTAAAAGCTGATTAAAAGTATCTAACATTTTTTTCGCTGAACGTTCTGCTCTTACACAGCAAATTACTTTTGATAAACAGGTTAACAACTTGTAAAAAAAAGACCAGAACACATCAATCCTTTTAAATGTCTCTAAACTTAAAAAAAACACCCCTATAGCTTATTTTAAAAATGAAAGCGTTTTTATTAAAGATGGAATTATTAGTCATTAAGCTTACTGACCACTTTTCATTTTGACAAATACGAGAATTATTAAATATGTCGAATTATTTCTTTTTAATTACTTCGATACTGCTGTTGATGATCTCATGAATATTCACTTAGAGAACTATAAAGTTACATGGAAAAAAGTCAAGAAACGTGCTGTTCAAAGAAAATACAACATATTTTAAGTATGATAGGATTTTTATCAAGACTTATATACTACTAATATATATTTAACAAAAAATTGAAACGGCATTTCTCACCATGACGTAGAATGACGTAGTGTGGCAGGTTTCAAGGATTGTGTCGAATCCCTCTGAAAATAGAAGCGGCGATTGCTGTAAGACTGCCAGGAATGCCTCGGCGATGTTGGAAAATCGCTGGCGTTGAGAAATTATGAACCCTTTAGCAAACTAAGAAAACGATTGAAAAAATTACTCACCAGTTTGAGGATGCTGTGTCTGCTTTATTTATTTATTTATTTTCTTTTACAGAAAGTGGTTCGATCATGATTTTTAATTACTTGAAAATGCATCGAATTCCGTACTTTTATGTTGTGCAACGTTCCATAAATACAAATACTAAAAATTATTTTAAAAAAATGAATTTAAAAAATAGAAAAAAATCACTCAAAGATGAAATTTTAAATTAAAAATATTTATTCAATCCAGGGGTGTCCAACACGCTGCCCGCGGGCTGCATGCTGTGGCTCACCAGCACATAAGTTGCGGCCCGCGGACTCTTTTTTAAAATTTTTAAACATCAGGTTTTTTAAAGTTTTTTCATTTTTTAAAATTTATTTCAGGAGAAATTTATATATATATATATATATATATATATATATGTGTGTAAATCTACAATGTATTTTCTTTTGTTATCTGCTTTTGTTTTAAAATAAATCTTTTTGATAATAGAAATGTCCCTTTAAATATAGATTTATATTTTATCAAACGGTTACATTTTATTTTACTATAATAAATTACTTTTTTTTAATAAATTCTGAATTGCATTATGCATATCCTTTACTATGGAATGTACATGATTTTCTGAGTGTGCGACTTTCCTCCTCCCTTTTCATTTGGAGTGCCGCAAAAAGCAAAAGGCAGTCAGAGATGTTTTTAAAAAGTTTTATTTATTATAATTTATTTATTATAATTTTATTTATTACAAAGGTGAAAAAAATATTCAGGATGGTTAAGATAAAAAGCAATGTATACTTAATCGTTTGCGAAAGGACAGCACAATCAGATTTTAACAATGAGTAACGCGAAAGATCAATTCAAAAAGGAACACCTTTAATTTTCAGGAAAATAGCAACACACTGTATTATTTAAACATTATTTGATCATTGCATTATTATATTATACAAGGATTATTATATATATTATCTATGTCAGTATAAATTCGGCTTGTTTGGTGACCATGGTTCGAGAGGCCCCCTGAGCTTCAGGCCTCGATGCACGTGTGCGCTACGTCATTGACACTACAGTATTTCGATTCGAATGTTGCCGAATAGACGTAAAGTAGCTTTAAGCTAATCCTATGTATTTCTATAGGTCAGAATATTCTATAATTGAATAAATTAAAAAGAACACTACACACACATGCGATCTGGTTGAATATTTCATAAAGTAATTTCACTTAAAAAGGAAAACACAATTACAAAGATATGCATGATTAAAAAAGTATGTATTTCCAATCAAGACAAGATAAAAAAATCAGTGTGTTGTGTCATATCTATAGATAAATTAATTTTTTCAGACCAACGAATAACAGAAGATATGAAAGATAAATGACGATAAAAGTAAGATTATTGAAATTTTTCCGAAAATATTGAGTTGGATTTTTAAAAATATATAAAATAAATTTTATGCCACATAAGTATCTCTTTTTTTCTTATTTGTCTCTATATAATCACGACATAAATGTAGAAACAGATTTTTAAATTTAAAAAAAAAAAATGACTCTGAAAATTATAGAAAAAAGGCCTTTTTAGATGTATATATTTTTTTTTTTTTTATGAGTTAAGAAATTTAATTACTTTAAAGTTTTTAAGATTTAGTAATTAGTTTCAATACCAAGATGTAATGGGAATTTTTCTCGAAAGAGAATCATTCATTTATAAATTCCCAGAACATTCTTTGACATTGTTGATTCGTTCTCAGACATTTCGGATATAAAACGATATTAGTGATAGATCTTTGCATCTGATATTATTTTGAAAATGAATACATACTTCACGTAGAAAATTGATTTAATACTGATTTTAATGAAACATAGTCAATATTCAAGTTATTGCACTATAATTGTCTTTTAAGGATACAAAATGTCATGAAAATTCAAAAAATCGATTTTTCAATTTCAGTCTAAAAATGGTGCATATTTTTCTGAATCTAAAAGGTAGAACACTTATATGTTCTTTGATAAAATTACCCTTAAATATGAAAAATAAATTTGATAAAAGTGTAAACAAACAACCACGCCTCTTTTGACAAATTTGAAAAGTTTTTTTTTTTAGCTCTTCCATATGTGGCTGCCATATTGGGCAGCTATACCAGCTTCTTAACACCTTGTTGCAGCGTCTCAAACTGTGGGGGTGTGCTTCCAAGGGGCATGATAACTCAACGAGGAAGGCGCGAGCATATTGAAATTCGAAAAACAAAAAATTATTTAAAGAACATTATTGGTTTACTGAAAGTAAACAAACAAAAAATACATTCTGACAATAAAAAATAAAATACACATTTACACTGATATAATGTACTTATAAATGTATCAGTACTGCACAATGTATTTTATTATTAATTTAACAATACTAAGTTAAAAACAACATTGATAATTATCAATGACACCATGGGCTTTTTGAAATATATAAAATCATATACAAAAATTAACTTATTTTGATGATTTGTACGGTTTATAGTTAATTTCTTTAACTGCCGATTTAAAGAAAAGGAATAAATAAGTAAATCCTTCGTAAGCCCTATCAAGGTTCTTTTACTGCATTTCAATGCCTTCCGAATAATTTTATGGTGCACAGAAAAATCATGCTTGAAAAGACGTATATATACGTCCGGGGTAATTAACACTTTGGTTAAGCGAGACGTTTATATACACCGTGGGACTTAAGAGGTTAAAAGCCGTATTGTAGCCTTAGCGTCACAGTATATTTATTGAATTAAATAAATTGTTATTGTATTTAGGTATTGAATTAAATAAATTGTTATTGTATTTAGGTATTGAATTAAATAAATTGTTATTGTATTTAGGTGTTGAATTAAATACATTGTTATTTGTTGCGATGAAAATTATGATTGAATATTGGGTCGCAAATATCGAAACTTTGAGAAACACTACCCTAATGTTCTTAAACAAAAAAGGTCTAGATACGAGTGAAAAGCTTTCTCAAAATATTCTGGAACACTGGTGGTTCCTCAGACATTTACTTCAAAAGAGGTGGAACTGGTATTTTATGTCTTCTTCGAGAAGGCAGGAAACGAGAACACATTTTTAACACTGGTGTAATCACCTCTATCCTGATGAAATAAGATCTTATGTATAGTGTAAGAACTGCTTCGAAATCCAACCGCTCACACCAAAACATACCTCCGAGTGCCCAGTTATCACCCCAAGAGCACTAAAGCTCGATCTAATTCCACTCATGGACCCACTGGTGAAATCGCTTTACAGCCAGACGCTTCGGAATTGACAGCTTCATTTATTGCAAACTTTTGAGGGTGGAATCTAGTGTTCTTATACTATTTTTCTTTGTCAAATTCGGACATGAGAACAACATATCAGCTGGTCCAAAAAAAAAAGAGGATCTAGTCTGTTTTCCATAAAATGAAAAGAAAAGAAAGAAAGAGTAATGTCATCACAATGTCTAGGATAAATTCGAAGTAATCATTGATAGTGATTCGTTATTTTCGTTACAAAATGAATATAAATATGCGTGTTTTTTCAAAATATTTTAACTCTCTATATGATTATTATGGTAGTCTAAAAAAATTTCTTAGTTATTTAACCCACCAATTAGAATTTAATTTTTAAAATTACAAACCTTGTCCTATCTCCACAAGGAATGAAAATTTGCGTTGTGACAGCTCAGATCAAATTTTGAAACGTGCGCTCAAAAACTTTTACGGATACAGATCGTCTTCTGCTTTTGAATATGGAACTAAAATCAGTGATGGTATTATATATATAATGAATAAATTCTGTCACACCCATTAAATCAAAATTGTAATGCAACAAAAATAGAGACGACGATACATGGTCACCGTTCACCGCAGTATTCCGTAATGGAATCGAGATGGGAAGAATTGTGAATATAGTCAATGTATTCTATTGCTGTAACATTTCAAAAATAATGCTGAAAAGCAAAAATGGGAGTGACATTCCTATTTATCATTAATTCTACAGATAGCTAATAGTTATTTATTCTTCTAAAAGAAACGATTAACAACTCAAAATCAGTTTTATTTCCTCTTTGCAAAATTTGAATACAAAAACTCTACTGTAACCATTTGTAAACAAAATTTCTGATTGCATCCATCCAAACAAACATTATTGTCTTGTAGAGAATCTATTTTCCAGAACAGAAACAGCAACATCTAGCGAACATTTCTAAGCGCACTCTCCAGTTGAGTCGAGCTGGTAGCAATTTCAGGCTGTTTTCTTGCCATAGACCCAAGAGCGTGAACTTAACGCGGAGCACATTTTCGGATAGAAAAATGCTCAAATTTTATAAAATATGTGACATTGTAAATCATGCATTTGTTTATGATACAGTGTTATCATACAAGTACAGTACAGTTGCTTTTTGATACTAAGGAGTTTTTTTTTAACGAAACTACCAGTTTCGTTAAAAAAAAACCAAAATCTCACGTAACCTTCTATCCACACTTGCGAAGGTAGTGATGAGAGGAACACGCCCGTTGTGGTAACGTTCCTGGTACAACCACCGAACGGCGCGCCCGTTACTTGATGCATCTCCATACACTACCAGGATGTCAACCATTTCATAGTTTGGATACGATTTCGTATACCTATGGGAACGGATCGCAAATGAAGAACTCCAGCAGGATCGGTGTTCACGAAACCTTCCGTTAAACGCCAACTACAGCAAGATTGCCTGAAGGAATCTTCAAGTACATCAGGAATTCTATGCAGCAGCGCTTCCAGTCGACTTCTGGTCGTAATTTTGAACACCTGTTAGAGTACAACCGTTTAATAAAATGTTTTCTTGTTCTTTTTCTCTTCTTTTGCAACATAGCTCGCAAATTCACTGTATTTGCGACCCTGCATTCTCTGTGTGATTCCGAGTCGTCTTTCTACCCCCTTGGACACACCTTGCAAGTTTGTCGGTTTAGCAGTGAATCATCCTGTATGTACATTTCGTATATCCGAAGTTCCACTTCAAAGCCATTTAATATCTTAAACGAAAATTATATGAAGAAATTTTACAAATAGTTCTATATTATAGCTCAAGGGTGGCGAACCTTTTAGATCAACGCGTGCCCTTTTTCTAAAGAAATGTTTAATGAGTTATAGACGTGCCATCAAATAACTTTAACTTGTGATTATTGGGAAACTAATAAAAAAAAAAAAAAAACTAAATATAAACAAATCAAAGTTCTTTATTTAAGATGAAAAAATACATTTTGCACTGTATAGTAGTAAATGTTTTAGTTATACATATAATTTAAATTAAAGTAACATTATAGTGTGACTTCTGTTGTTGTAGATATTAGAATAGTAAGATGTTAATTTTAACAGAATGCATGCTGAATGAGAGTCGTTTTCTAAACATAGTTATATGTCATGCTAAACAAAATATGGTTAAAAAGCATGATCAAGCTTCTTAAAACAGTTAAAATGTGCCTGGAATCGAATTCATGTTTAAAAAATTTCGTCACCGGCATTTCTACTTATATTGCTTGTTAATCTTTCTGCTTCAATCAGTTCCAACTTTTTCCTTGCATCAATAAACTTTTTAATCCATATTGAACTAGACTGAAATCAATCAGTTGCATTTCAAATTCTTTAACTTCCAACCTCAATCGAATTGGGTAAAAATTCAGTTTATCAAATGAAATCAGATCAGGGCACATAATAAATTTGTAGTTTTCCGATAATTCCTTGAACTGAGAAAAATCTCGCTGAAAATTTTGATTAAAGAATCAAATATGGAAATAAAGTCATCAATAACTGCTTCGTTCATTCCGCTTCTCATGGGCATCTAAATCTTTGATAATTTTTTTCAAGTTTGGGAAGTAGTTTCTTCTAATAATATCGTTTCTGAAAACATAGTTTAGCTTCAAAAGCGCAAATGAGATCCATCATGACGATAACTGTTTTACTTGAAGCTTTACGTTCAATTCTTTGAACTGTTGGCATATGTCTGTAAAAAACATCAATTTTTTAAAAGCTACATTATATCCATAACTGTGGGTATTGTTCAATTTTGCTCTCATTTTGCAGAAACAGTCTGATTTCTTACAAGGGGCAATCAACCAATCCTTGAAGTACGTTCCCACGCGGCTCAACCAGCGAACATTGTTATACATTAGTCAGCCATTATACACTGAATTAACTTCATCCAACAAAGCATCAAACATTTGCTTATTTAAAAGCCTGCGGCGATATGGAATTGATTACATTTGTGACTTACGTTATTACATTACCAAGAGATATTAAGCTACTCTTTGCACATAAGGCTTGTTGGTGAATAATGCAGAGGTATTCAAGAATCGAATGTCCTACGTCTGTTTTAAATAAAAATAAATGAAACCATTTATTATTATTATTAATAATATTTTACCTATCATATCTGGAACACCATCAGTGGTTACTGAAACAATTTTTTCAAATCAATTTTTCTCAGAAAGCAAGTTTTTTTAATGCCATACAAATATATGTGCCTTTGTAGTTTTTAGTAACGATATTATCGCAATTAATTCTCCCTTAATGATGTTTCCTACTCAATACCGAGCAAAGACAGCTAAGCGTGCAGATTTAGTGATGCCAATACTTTTGTCAAGACAAAAAAAACAACAAAAAAAAAAAAACAGAGTTAATGTCAATTTTTTGTTGATCTGTAACATTTTCAGCCAGTTTCAAGATTCTATATTTTATTGTGTTTCTAGATATAAGAATATCTTTGATGCGCTGAATTATCTTATATTTATGATCAAAAAGTAAAGGCGCGCATTCCAACCAAGATTTCTTTTAAAAACTCCCTCTTGAAACTTGCCGCACTTGTGTAACAATTTTGTTTATGTATTTAATTATAGACGTCGACTGTTTATTTCTGTCTTTTTATTGCACTTGCATTAATTCTTTTTCGCTCTGATTCGCTTTTTCACAAAAGAATTTACGATTTATTTCAAAATGCCATTTTACAGACCACTGTTTCAGAATATAAAGCACACTGCTTTGTCGTCTTTACTGATCATGCCATATTTCTATTGCTAAGTTTGAAATTCTCTGTTACATTTACTATCTGGCACTTTTTTGTTTTTTTGCTGAATAGCCATGTTAAATAGCAGTTAAAAATCGTAAATTTAACACAAATAAACTTTAAATATATACATTTGTCTCGACGAAATTGACTATTATATGTGCTTTCGCTTGATCATCCCCCCTAAAATAACTTTGTACTCACTGAGGGCGCATGCGCAGATTATTTTGTTTTTTGGAAATTGAGTACTTAAGCGAGATCTCTATAAAGTTTCTCTGCTCTTTCGTTTTCTCTCAGGTTATTAAAAAATTTAAAAAATAATGACGCGAGAGTCACTTGATGAATTAGACTTGCAAGTCAAGAATTAGATCATTGATAAATTAGATTTATACAAAGCCGAGACCACTAATGTAAACGGAAGAATAATATTTTTAAGCAACTTGAATATATCTAGAAATAGTTACATGCCCACACCCACTATGCGTAGATAAACTTTGCATTATTAGCAATATAATACATGACGTAACTACGCAAATATAACAAACGAGTCTGCTCTCAACACGTCGGCATTGCACTGTGACTGTTCACTCGCGTTTGTTCATAATGCTTCATAGCAAACTTAGTTATTTTCAGCTAAATGCCATTTTTGATCGGTGGAATACCAAAATATTCTGTCGCGTGCCATTGGTTCGCCATCCCTGATATAGGGTTTTACAAACCCCTGCAAATACAGGTTTTACATGGAGAAAAAAAAGACATACTCAAAAATGAACACATAGACATACTCATTTTGAAATGAATATGTTTGTATCAGGTTTGATCACATGGCTTTATCGAATATGAAACCTGTATGACTCAAAAATCGAAAAATGGTTAATTAACACTCTAAAAAAGTTAAAAAAGATAGTCAGGATAACAGAAGTTCTTTTAATATACCGGCTACATATTTTAAAAATTGGGTTTTCAACAACAAATTTAGTTCTCAGAAATTCTTCGAACTATTTTTCGCATCTGCCACCTTGCCCGCGGAAGAACACATGCGTACTAGATCGTTTTGATTTTATGAGTTAAATGCTCTTATTTGTATTTCTCAAATAACAATCTTGTTCTCAATATAAGGTTATAATAGGAATTTAATGGGATAAATATTTACCTTATTTTTTGGCAGATTATTAGTGCAAAAAATGTAATGTAATTTACTTGATTTATAATAAATCATTGTTTTATTTATTCAGGCACTTATTTATAAGCAAATAATAATTTTAAGGTGACCAGTTTTTCTTTACAATGAAAAGGGAGGACGTAAAATTTAAGAAAATGTTACAATGTAAATATATGAAACATTTTATTAATTCAAACAAAAATACGTTAATTATGCTTCCGTCCCTTTAATTATTTACTTAAAGGGTATTTTCTCATTGAATGAATTTTTTTGTTTCTCAATATATTTTCTAATTTATCGGAAATTTTGGAGCAAACACTATCCTTCATCTTTACTGTAAGTACTGCGGATAAAATATCAACATTCAATCTTGATTTCTCACTTGTCCATAAATTACAACTGAAAAGATTCTTTTTTAACTGGTGCATTAGTTCCAGGGCAGTACAATGTAAATTAAAAAAGAATAACTGAATTTTCATAAGGAATGTGTTTATTTTTGAAATGGTTAAGTATTTCAACCCATCTTATTTTCCAGCATGTTGGTTTTCCAATCGTTTCAATTTTATTATAATTTATAAATATACATTCAGTCTTCCGATTACTTCAAACAGACCATTGTCAATGATTTTAATATCAGGCATTTCTTTGATAAAAAAAAATCAACACAGTTTTCTATATTTTCTCAATTTACTTGCAATGAAATCAAAAAAACACCATTGAAAACTGTTATTTCCTATGATGTTTATTTCGACTATTCCTCGACATATTGGAAACATGTTTGGTTCATCTCTGAATACAGAGATTAACAGATCTGTCTTAAAATATTGAAAGGAGGACACTTTTCGAGCCAGACAGGACCTATAAAGGGAGGACGGTTGATCATCTTAATAATTTTAGCTTTTATTTTCATATTGAACTTTAAAATGCCCTGCATGGTTTGAAAAGGCAAGTTTACAAACAAATTTTCGCTTTCACTTATTAATATTTTTAAGACTCTTTTATAAGCTTCACTTGTATGTAGCGGAATCTTTGAACTATTATATTTCTACCACTCTGGTCTGATTCAGTCTGAAATTTAATTTACTGTAAAAGGACCAATGACAATACAATAAGTTAATAATTTTGTTCCATTGTCCCTTGATAAGGATCATGACTATTTCCCATTTCCAAATTGGGCGGCTAAAAGATTAAGTTACAATTTAAAGCGAAAACGCTCATGTATCAGTAATACTTATTATAATATAAACAATTGCCCAGTATTTTTGAAAATGGAAATAAATAAATGATAGTTTAAAAAAATTAAAAGTATGCTTTTATTGTGTAGACTCGAACTAAAAGTAAAAATAAATTATAGTTTTAAAAACTAAAAATACATGCTTTTTATAGTTAATCGACAAAGTAAAAAATAATTAATGTCAGAATAAAAATGATACCGGGAAATTAATGTCATTGTGGTAAAAGTGTAGGTTTTTTCATACTACATTTTCACACTAACTCTTCATTTTAGAATAGAACTAGTAAGAAATTATAACAATTGATATAACCCGTTTTTTATCAAAATGACATAAATTTACTGCTCGTTGTTCATTTTATTCTTATATTGCTAATTTATTTTTATAGCTTTTAGTTCGAATAAAAAAAAAAAACTATCAAAAAAGTGTGTTTCTTAGTTTTTTAAACTAATTTTTTTTTTTTAGGGGACTAGTTTCTTGCAAATTTTAAGATCTTTTTTTAGCTTATTAGTAAATTTATGGAAAATGTGCTTAAAAGTTCTCATAAAAAAAAATAATTTAAAGGAGCTTCAACATTTCAATATACTTACTTTATGATTCCTCACTCACATTTTCCGAATATTGAAAAAGAATCAAAATTTACTGAGCAGAAATACAGAATGAGCAAAAATTAGTAAAATTGAACGTAATCTATTTCAAGAATGCTTTTTATTTTTCAGTTTTGGACATAACGTATAAATATTTAATCTACTTCACTAATAATATTTAACGAATATTTTGTCTTATTATAAATGATCTACATTGTTTAAATTAGATTTATCAGTACTTACATATTATCACAACCTTTTGCAGACATTATATGAAATGAATCATATGATTGTGCCGATTCAGCGCACATGACACTTACAAAATTGGTATTGCCAACAATTATTGCCTTAATATGTAAAGTACTGATTTATCTTTTATAACCTTGCATCACTCAGCGTGAAAAAATGACCTAAAGTTCTTGCGCAGGGTATCTCACACCCAAGGATAATTACATTCTGGTTTTACTAAAAAAAATTTGCATAAAGCCTAAAAAAAAGGAAGAAAAATTACAATATGTTTATTACATTTTTTCACACGTAAATTTAGTTTTTCTGTTCTTTTATAAGGGCATTCAGTTTTTTTCAGTACATCCTTTAGATCATTAATGTTTTTCACCAGATCTTAATTTTTAAAAAATCATCGTATTAAAGCTAAACATACAGGAGTAAATTTTATTTTTAAATTAAAAATTTTGAATTTCTTTTTTTTTATGTTCTCTTATTGTTCCAGCGATAGTTTTTTTTCTTTCAGAAGTTCATCTGAAAGTGGATAAGATGTGTACCAGTTGTCTCCTTTAAAATTAAGTTCTTCTCAAAATGTTTTTGTTTTTCTCTATATAAAACATTTATTTACTTTCAACAGTGTCTCCCTCTTCTAAATTGGAACCGATTTCAGTGGAGAATCATACTTGCTGTTATACATTTCATCATTTGATTCTTCCTCATAACCGCGAAGAGAATTTCTTCATCTGAAAATCTTCCCTTCTCTAAGTCCCGTGATCATGCCGGTAAAAATCTGGATTGGAACTTATGGAATTTGGAATGATAAAAAAACCATAAATTTTTTTGGCATATTTTGTTACAGCAAGGATTTTTTGAAACAGCATGAATTTTGAAATGCAGTTAGGCTTAACAGGGAAAATCAACTGGTCCTGAACTGGGTAAAGGAATGTAGAAAAAATTTTAAAAAGCTTACATATGATGGGGGCTAGAATTGTCCATTTGCTTTCTAGAAATTTTTATACGAGTCCCCCTTGACCGAATGTGGTGAAATTCCTTCGGTGGGGAGTGTCAAAAAGTATTCCCGCACTTTTCTAAGTTCAGTGAACGCATAAATTTCACTACTTGTAGAATTGCGCAGTGGAGTGTGTCCAATCAGATGCGAAATTCAAGGGTCAGCAAACAGTCCGGCTCCAAGATTTTGGCGTGATGGGGTTCAGAATAAAATGAAACGCATCCGAATTTTCAGCAGACTCTCTCCCAAAATTACAGCACTCAGACGTAACCAAGAGTAGCTAAAATCGCCACCACGCACTCCCTCTCCTCAAAGCTAATTTTCTTTAATTTTTTTTTTTGTAAACTTACTTTTACTGGGCATCAATAAATTAACTGTATTTAAACGTAATAATGGAGTCGTTAATTAAGAAAACTTTATTTTATTTAACATTAGCCATGATGCCATTTACAAGATACCGAACCTGGGTTACTTAAGCAAATAATTTTCAATAAGGTCTCAAAACACATATTATCGCAACAATGCCGTCGTTCAAAATAATTCACCAAGTTGGCCACCTGATTTTCATGTGCTATACACGCTAAATTTGACACAACCATGTGTTTTCATTTCATATAATTTCGACAATAAAGTTGCGATAGTATGTAAGTACCAAATCTAATACAGCTTTGGTACAAAAACTCCTGTATGCAGACATGTTTTGTATACGATTAAAAAATATAGAAGGAGACCTGCGTACCTAGGGTTATCCCATTTTATTAGAATAATATTTAGTTCTAAGTTTTTATTACTCGGGTGAGTGGGAATGCCAATTCCTACTTTGGCATTCATTTAAATTTTTCAAAAGAAAGCTGTGGTTAGTTATAAAAAGTAAAACATTTTGCATAGTCAGTAAAGTTTTTAGCTCATCTCTTTTATTGTTGTACAAAGTAAGTCAAAAATTTTCTTTTTGAATTTTTTTTCTTGTACATAATTTTGTTTGTAACATTAGGGTACTAAATAAAATTTTTAAATAGTTCCTCTCTTCATGTGGGTTTTCAGCAGAAGACATTTTGTATAAAATTACCTAGTCTTGTACCTGGGGCCACATAATTGTTACCCTTGTTCTAGGTACAATTGCAATTAGTATTATTTATGTTATTATTTCATCGAAAAGTTTTCATAATAAAAGGAGGAAAATGGTCTTAATTTTCTGAGCCATTTTTGATATAGTCAAGTTATTATTGTTATTGGGTGTTATTATATTAAAATGAGGAGGGAGTGTATATTTTTCTGAAACTTTCAACATGGTTGATTTATAAAAATATGTTACATACCATTATTATTATTTATTATTCAGGATTATTATTTTGTTTATACAAGTATAATTCATTAATTAACAAAAACATTTTTATAGTTATAAAAATAAAAATATAATTCTAAATCAGGTTTTTACGATATTTCAAAATTAAAATTTTAATTTATCAGTTTTTCTCTTAAGGTATCCGACTACGTTCGGAACGGGGATTTGAAAAACATAAATGAATAATTTTCATACTATTAGTATCACTTAGATTAGAATACATTCATAAAATTGTTTTAAAGGACATTTTTGGCAGAAAAAAATTATTTGCAATACAATATTTCGGCAAAAAATGAAAGAATAATCTTTTTCAAAATGTTCTCCTTTTATGAAAAATAGCTTCTATTATAATAATATTTTGCCTGTATACTGCTCAGACCTCTGTACAGAGGCTCAATTATGATTTTTGAAAAATTCACATTATTTTCAGGTTACAACCAATTGAAATAATTATCGGCGTTTTTTCTTAAGAATTTCTCTCCTCTGCTGTCGTAAAAATGGATAAACCCTTCTAAGTTATATATTTCAAAATTCTAGTTGAGCCTCTGTACAGAGGTCGGGCTGTATAAAGGCAAAATATTATTGTAATAGAAGCATTTTTTTCACAAAAAAGGAGAATATTTTTGAAAATGGATCATTCAATGTTCATTTTTTTTCAAAATATTATTGCTTAATTAATTCTTTATTATAATACTATTCTTAAAATATTTTTATATACATTTCTTATCTAAGTGACACTAAATATCATAAATATTATCCATTTATACGCTTTTGCGAAATCACGGTTCCGATCGTAGTCAAATACCTTAATGAGCAATTATAAATTCCTGACTTTTTTAGATACCTAGAAATTCTGAGAGAATAAAATAGTCAAAACCTAATGCAGATAATATAAGAATTATTATATATTGAAGATTTTCACATTCCACTGATGCAAATTTTACAGTAAGTGATGTAAGGGATACTATTGAAAAGGGGGAGGGGGTTGTTCACAACAAAAATACAAGGCAAAAAACTGAACATTTTTATATGGCAGAAATAATAGATGTTAAAGAATAACACAAGAGTGTTAAATTTCTGAAGAATATTGCACGTTCAAATGAGTTTCTTTATGATTAAAAAGAAACTTATAAAATTAACAGCAGAAATATTGTGTTCAAATTGCCCAAACCACAATCTGTTGATGCTTCAGAACGACAATGTATACAGCTCACTTTTGGAACCAGTTTTTTAAATAGTAATGTTAAATGAAAATACGCGTAATTCATTAATTATTTGGCACATTGCAATTTAAATGGTTATATGTAGGGATTGCAATACCGGGATACTGAATACCGCGGTATTTTGAGCGATTTGTACAATTTTTGGAAATACCAGTATTCACAAGCTTAAATACCGGTTTTTTGGTATTTACTAGAAATTTCTTAAAATTGTATCCACTGTATGTTCAGGGATCACCCACATCGCAAAATATGTTTTATTTTTTGTGTCTCCTAACGGGCGAAATTAATTAAGATGTGAATACAAAAAGTTGAATCCGTACAGTTAAGAGAAGTGATAAAATAATATTGAATCATCAAAGAAGGCGGGCCAAAAATAACCTGTTACAGCTCAGGCGATACTGCACATGTTCAGGATTCGTAGACTGATATTCATGTCTCTGTGAAAACAAGGTCGTAAAAAAAAAAAAAAAAAAAATTGAAGAAAGTGCTTAATATTTTGATATTTTTTTAATTGATTAGTTTGTTATTCACACTGTATTTGCATATCATACTTTAAGGGCCAAAATATTTTTTTTATATATATATATATATATATATACTCATAAATAATAACCCATAAGAATGAATGAGAATAACTTTAAAAAACATAAATCAGTTGATAATACTTCGGTTTGGTTTTTATTATTTATATGATGAAAAAAGAATATAGTGACACACTGTAAAAATGCTCTAGTGTTATTATAATGAATGGACGGAGTACAAACGGGGACTCCATACACATTTAAAAAACGAAACATGATACAAAATTGTTACAGAGGAAAGAATCTAATTGCGATGAAGATAGAAATTTTAGTACACTTTCTAAGCCCAAGCCATCGGGGATTTTTTAGATTATTTTGAAAAAAATATAAAAAAGATAATTTGGATGAAATTATTGCACAAAATTACGTTCAAGGCTTAATGGCAGTGTAATAGATGCATTGTTTTAAGATCACATATAAAAATTTGTACTCTCGTATCACAGACTGAATAGCGATATTTACAATAGCTATTTTTGTGATTTAAATAAATAAGATGTTCCTTTTTACATTCTTTTGTATGTTATTTATGTGCTGTTTATTATTTATAAGTTTACAAATTATTTTTGTGATATTTACACTCTCTTCTAAAAACTGGCAAATATAAAACAAAGAAACGCGTTTTCGTTACTTTTTTTTCTAAAATTTCTAATACAGGTACAGAGTGTTTTCAGGTATAGAAGTTTAATTGGCATTACTTTCCAAGATTGCGACCGATTAACAGCTGTCCAGTGATTTATTCAGTTTGGTTTGGCAATTCATCACGAATAGACTCACGCCTAAAAAACGCTTTTAAAGTGTGCAATTTTATTTCGAAAATAATGGTCGATTTTCATAAGGAATTTTGTTTAGCGATTTTGTTGAAGCGCACTTCTGGTTGAATGGCTACGTCAACAAACAAAACTGCCACATTTGGAGTGAAGCTAATCCACAAGTGTATGTCGAAAACACCGTTACATCTAGAAAAAAACTGACTGTTTGGTGCGCTTTATGGGATGGTGGAATCCTTCTTCAAAAACGATGAAGGTCACAACGTTACAGTCAATGGTGATCGGTATAGAGTCATGATAACTAACTTTTTCATTCCTGAATTGAACAATCATGATGTGTCCAGGGCTGTGGTCCCAACAACACGGTTGCAACATGTCACACAGCTCGTGCCACAATCGATTTATTGAAAGACACGTTTGGTGACCGCCTAATTTCCGTTTTGGACCTGTGAATTAGCCTCCAAGATCTTGTGATTTAACACCGCTAGACTATTTTCTGTGGGGCTATGTAAAGTCATTGGTCTATGCGGATAAGCCTGAAACGCTTGACCATTTAGGAAGACAACATTCACCGTGTTATTGCCGATATACGGCCACAAATGTTGGAAAGTCATCGAAAATTGGACGTCCAGATTGGACTACATCGAGCCAGCTGTGGCAGTCATATGCCAGAAATCATATTTAAAATGTAATGCCAATAAGATTATCTTTCGAATACAAAAATTTCATGTCAATCGAATAATACATTGTTGTTTTATTGCAATTTAAAGTTCTATACCTCTAAAAAAACACCCTTTATTAAAACCGGTATTCTGGTATTAAGATCTAAAAATACCGGTATTGAACTTTTGGTTCGATATTGCAATCCCTAGTTACATGATAAATAAATGTATTAGCTGATATTGTTTCTTTTTAAATTCATGTGTGTATGTTTGTTTTTTCAATTGATTACAGAGTGAAACCTAACTTTCAGGGGAAAGGCCTAGTTACAATGATATGCACCTAGGGCCCTTTCTGAATTTTAAAAACCTTTTTATTTAGAAGAATTTATTTTATTTAAGTATTTATATTTGCAATTGGATGGTAGTTAGTATAATGATGAGTGCATATCAGTTTCACATTTTTAAACAGGCCAGGGGCTCTGTTTTTGTGCATTGAAAAATATGGCCCCGGGTACACAGGTTTTCCTTACTTATATGTTATCGAACCTATAGGCGACATTGAAACGAAGCACCTGGTTGCCAATTCAGCGTGTACAACACATAGGAAATTGGAGAGTACTGAAATATCGCATCAATTACCATCTCTATTAATAACTCGCCAAGTTGGCAACCCCGATTTCCTATGTGTTGTACACACTGAAAATTGGCAACCAGGTGCTTCATTTCATATGATGTCGCCAATAAGTTGCAATAAGACGTAAGTACCAGGAATTGTCAATTCAGAGTTATTAATGGAATTGGCGATTGTTTGGGTAATACGTAAATACTGAAACCTGTTCAGTCTGACGTACATGAAACACCATAAATTTAATAAGTTATAGTTTTAAAAAACTTAAAAAAACGCTTTTATAGTTTTTCTAATAGTACAAAAAATTAAAAAATAAATCTTAATATAAGAATAAAATAATTAACAGGAAAATTAATGTCATTTGTGGTAAAAGCGTGGGTTTTCTTTGTACCACATTTTTATCTACATTTCAGGGCAGAACTGGTAATAAATTATAACAATTGATATCAAGCTTTTAAATGTAGTTTTTATATTTTCCATTTTCCCCACATTCAATTTCCATAGTTTTCTGCTTTTCCTGGCATTTCTAAATACCTTGTGTTCTGTTTTTTTTTTAATCCTGGCATTCATATTTTTCTAATATGTTTTTCTACAAAAAATACTTACATTTTGCTTCCTAATGTAATTCCTCTTTCGTCAGGAATAAAACATTCTTTTAAACCATTTTCATGTTGAGTTTTGGTAGAGACCATCATCTTAGATTGAAAACTATTGGATACCAAAAATTTTATTTGCGAAGATTTCAAAACTATGCTAAAAATCATTTGTTGTGTGAAATAATGGATAACTTAAGAAACTATAGTTCTCCTGTATATCTGTTGTTCCAATGTGTAGTATTTTTGAACAGTAGTTTTTATACATATGAACTTCAAAAGACGACTACTTTCAGCATTTTATTATTATAGGTTGTGGTAGGTAAATTGTGTGTTATTTAGAAAATCATACTTTTTTAAACCATTTATCTTGTTTCTTAATTATAATTGCTTTATTCTTAACTTGCATTAATTTCATTTCTACTTGTCAGCAAATAATTCAATACATATTACATTAAAACAAGCTGGGAGTTGATTGTAGTGTTTACAAAGAAATCAGTAAAAAATAATTTATAGATGATGAGGTATATTGTTTCAAAAAATCTCACTTATATTCTTGTTTATTTTTTTAATGCTTATGATGCTATGTATGTGTCCAATTTCCAGAATAAATATTTCAAAAATATGATTTTGGATTGTTTTATTTTACTTGTTCACAGTGAATCATTGAAAAAAAGGCATTGAAAATAAAAATACTGTATATTGGATGATGGTTCTACTGGTACTTAGGATGTTATTTTTCTTCTAAATGTGGGTGCTGAAAACTTCTCTAAAAACTCTTTCCAATAGGTTAAAAACTGGTGCATTGTAAATGTAAAAATCTAATGTTTTAGTTATTTTTATATTCTTCTAAGGACTGAAATTTTTAAGTATTTTAATTTTTGATTAAAAAACATTAACTTAAAAACTATATTTGTTTTCTATGGTGTTAGAAGAGTATAAAATCAGTTGATACGAATAAAAAACTAGCTTAATTCGTAATATATATTGTGCAATGCATTTTTCTATATTTCCATCTGGATGGATGTTGTTACGACCCGCATGTGCAGAGGGCGTTAGTAGTCCTCCTTGTTTACATTTCGTC
>BMAU01016060.1:0-83774 GCA_019973935.1 Trichonephila clavipes | reverse complement strand
TAGGCTGCATTTGTATTCGTAGCATTTCTTTTCCTTTTCTTTTGTTTTGTAGAAATATTCTGAGAAATGCGTCGTTTATCTTGTCTTTCTGCAATAGTCAAAGAAAAACTGTCATTTAGACATGAGTCCTCTTTCGCTTCAAGAGATTTTACATAGCCCAAATTGTGCTTTTCGATGGCATCCGTTACTGCTATTTCCAGCCTTCTTTTTGGAGACGAATACCTCTTTTGGGCATTTTCGCCAAATGCAGCTATGCAGACTTTCATTCGAATTTTGCGTCTTGCCTGCTACGCATCTTTCAAGAATGGTGTCTGAAGCTAAACGTTGATAAACAGGCATAATTTTCTCCACTACTTGTGGCGACAAGTAAGTTTTCATGGAACTGTGTGACCCTGGGGTCTCACCTTTGGCTATAGCTCTTTAGAAACACCATGATGATTCCCCTTCAGGACACTTACCATGCATAGGCTTTTTGTCAGTTGACGAGCAATGCATCAGGCTGGCATATATATCAGTTTTCATTTTATCGGTATCAGGGACATTATCTTTTATTGCCTTTCTATAGTAATTTTGCAACTTTGTGATGTTTTTACCTGTAAGGCTTCCCTGCTTACGCCCACCAAGAGTCACTTTTTTCACCTTCCATTCTTTCACTTTGTTACTTAACGATGTGCCTAGCCTCTTTGCAATATGATTCAGGCACTCTTCCTTTTCGATTTTATATCAGAACCATATATTTTATTGTCCGACAAAAATTGAAAAGTTTTTGAGTCACCATCACTCAGCATGGAAACGAATCTCATTTGGCAATCACTAATTGATCGCCTCCACATAATTAGTGCAGCGTGCATCTCCATGGCTCCAGAAGTTCCATCGAAATTTTTGTCACACTCATCCGCATGTCCTTTTTGCCATATGTGGAACTCCGCACTATCGACTCCCATATCTCGACCAGCAACTACACAATTATGACAGTATTTCGACAATACTTCAAAGTCAAGGACAAGTCCACTAAGGATATCGATGATTATTCCTAATCCTAGGTTAGATGTATGTCCTCGCCTTTGCCAAGCACCGTCATATGATACACTCACATCAATTATTTCCTGATTTTTTAGAGAAGCATCAACTTTTACGTGAGCTTCTGTAGCAGCTTGACGTGACATTTCGAGCATTTTTTTCTTCACCTCTTTGTTTTTCACGGATAAGTTGTGCATGCATTTGGCAAATGTTTTTCGGTCCATTGTTGGCATGTTGAGCACAGATGAAAACGTTTCCAAAGCAGCATGCCCTCTGCCTATGGATAGGAAGGCACTCACCAGTTTGCTGTTTATATCATGTGAATTTTTGGCCTGTTCTTGGAAACTTGAAAAAACACTTCCATAGCTTTCATGACATGATTCGCATAAAAGTTCCATCTTTGTAGAATACCCCATGGAATGGTGTTGTTTTATAACAAGGGTACAGTTTGTACAATATTTACAAGGAACTTTCTGCAATAATTCAGAAAACACAGCCTTGTGTTTGCTCAGGTTAGCTTGCCTTGCTTAGCTTGCCTCAGGTTGGGAAGATGTACTCGGTTCAGACAATGTATCTCTCTGCAATACCATACTATTACTGTTTTTTTCATCAACAGTTTTAGAAGATTTCTGCCATCGCTTCTTGCTATTTTCAGCCAACATCTTTCTCCTTTTGGTAGGACGACCTTTAGGTTTTCTATATCTCGATGATATAAGATCCATTATAAAAATTTTAAATAACTAAAGCAATTTAAAATGAACTTTAGTTCTGAAAAGAACTTTTTGTTTTGGTAAAATCAATATGAAGTTTGAATAAAATTGAATTAAAAATGCAAACGCAAGTTCGAACGAATTGTAAACAAATAATGCCGATTTAGGTCTCAGATACAGTTAAAACAAATTGTTGCCATCCAGACCTTGATAAATTAACATTTAAAAATAAAAATTAGAGAGGCTATGTCTACAGTAAATAAAATTCGTACTGTCAAAGTACATGACAGCTTTGTCAGCATGACATCAGAATGTAAACAAAGGGGCGTGGTCATGGATGACTGAATCGGAACTACCCCATAACTCAGTAAAAAATGCATGAAACCAAAAAAAATTTTTTGCGTTTGATAGAGAAGCTAATATAATATTAAAATAAACCAAAAAAATTTTTCGATGTTTTAGTCAATTTTCCACATTTTAGCTGTCCACTGTAGCCTTAACATTATAAAATTGTCTTTCTGGCGTAGTAACCTACACCTATCAATTTTTAGAAATATTATCTTAAATTTTATGAAAAGAAACAATGATTTAGTTACTGATAAAATTTTAATACATAATAATTTTGTGAAATTTTGCAATAATTGTTTAGAATACAATTATCCTAGTAAATTTATCTTTAAATATATTTCTATTTCTAATTAAATCTACTTTTATTTTAGTTCGTTATTTTAATTAATATTTCTTTTCTCTCTCTATTGAGTTTGTTTTTTAAAAAATATATTAAAAAAATTTTTTTGCGTTTAATTTAATTGCAATATAACTTTCTAGTATATAATCATCCAAGTAAATTTACTTTAATATATTTCTATTTGTTACTATCTATTTTGAACTCTGTTCTTTATCTTATTTAAATCTTCTTTTGTGTTGTTTACTTAATTATTTATCTTTGCGGTTAGTTTAATTGCAAAATAACTATCCAGATAGCGCTTCAGTTTTTTCTTTCCTGCGCTGGAGTTTCAATCTTTTTCGCCATTTCTCGTAGGATCCCTTTCAAGTAGCTGGTGTTTTCGCGGACAGGATTTTTGAGTTCAGGATTTTGGTTTTACAAGTAGATTTTTTCTAATATTTTCTATTAAAAAGTTTTAATATTCCTCTCTCATTACTGTTCTCTTTTCTCAATTTCTTTTTACGATTTTGTTAGGTTCTACAACCACGTGCTGTATTAGGCTTAACTTTTCAACTTTGGTTTTTTTTTTTCTATTATGTCGAAAATTTCTGCTGCACGGGGAAGGTGGATCCATAAAGCATTGCTAACCCTAATTCGCTGGCCTAATTCAGCGACATCTTTATAACTCATAATAGATCTCCAGTTTAGTCCTATGACTTTTTGTATCTTCTTTTGTTGTGTTTGCTGAATTCCAATTTCTTACATCTTTAGTACTGTGGGTTCTAGTTATTCATCACTTTTATTTTATTATACTATATATATATATATATATATATATATATATATATATATATGATCCAATATAAAAAATTCAATATATAAGTATATACATATACATACATATATATATAAATTTATACATATTTATACCTATACACAAATATATAAACGAAAATATAAAAATAAACATACAGTTATATACCTAAGATAACTGAAATTAGTATATAATATTAAGAATATATATATATATATATATATATGTGTGTGTGATGTAATTATGGGATAGTAAAAATGATGCAATCTTGGAGTAACGATTTCCTTTGCAGTGATAAGGATATATATCAAAATATAAGTTTCTGAAGAAATATGTCTATGCATTAATAAAAAAAATTAGCATTTCTTTGAGAATCAAAATTATTAAAATTTTAAATTAATCCTAACACATATTCATTGAATTTTTTGCATGGGAATATGGTAAGTCTTTTACTTATTAAATGTTGCCATAGGCAGCAAAATGTAAGGAATAAATTTCAGAAGGTCTAAACACCTGCTTCAGCGGTCAGATCAACCGTATCTAAAAATACAAAAAAATAATAAAAAAGATTATCCGCAATCAATTGCACCATCGTAGAAAGGCTGAAGTTATACTGACTCACTTTCATCAAGTGTTTGGTATTTATGCCTGCATGACTACCTTCCACCACTTTCTCGAAAAATCGGCATACGTTTCAGATCGTCATGTTATAGGTTTGTGCACTAATTTCTAGAAGCATCCATATAGTCGCCACTTCGACAAAAATGGTCACAAACCTTTCGCCAAGTTTCCATTGAAACGCCATTTTACGCAGTGCATCAAATAAGTTTTTAAATTCGACCCAGAATGCAGGTTTTAATGACACCATGAGTGTAAATGAGCATACGTCATGACGTCCATCGAAACAGGGTACATTGTGTTCATTGTGGATGTGATTTTTTGTTTTTTCATTTTGAATTTAAGATGGAGCAAAGAGCTGTAATTAAATTTAACGCAAAACTTGGTAAAAGTGCTTCACAAACATACCAACTCCTGCAAAAAAATTTCGAAGACTGTTGATTAAATATATCAAAATGGGTTTTTTTTTAAGGTACAAACGCTTTTTGGGTAGAAGAGATGCAGTAGTAGATGATCAGCGTAGTGGAAGACTAATTTCATCTAGCACACTTGTAATTATCAAAAAAGTGCAAAATGTTGTGGAAGAGGATCACTGTGGGTCACCTAGAATGATAGAAGACTCTTTAAACACCAACGAAGAAATGATTCGAACCATCATGCATAAAGCTTTACGCTATAAAAATGTTTTCTAAATTTTTTGCACACTCTTTAACCCCTGAACAAAAACTAATGATAAGTGCACACAGCAGATGCATCATTTCAGCCACTGAAAACGATCCAAACTTATTGAAGTTCATTGTTACAGGTGATGAAACCTCGTATTTCCAACATGATCCTGAAACAAAATGACAAAATGCGCAATGGAAGTCACAAAATTCACTGCAAGCCAAAAAAAACAAACAAACAAACAAGGAGAGTTCCATCCAAAATCAAATAATGTTCCTTACATTCTTCAAAAATAAGTTTATTATCCACAAAGAATTTATTCCAAATGGACAAACAGTTACAGTTCTGTACTTCTTAGCAATTTTGAGGTTTTTGATGGCTAGAATTTGTCGTGTTCGTCCAGAATATCGGACTGAAAAGAGTTGATGTTTGTTACAAAACAATACACTCAGTCACACTTCCTTATTGTTAGTCGATTTTTAGCAAAAAAATAGTGTTTCTGCGTTGAAGTGTCCACTATATTCAGCTGATTTAGTATCTTGTGACTACTCCTTATTCACAACATTTAAAATGAAGTTAAAAGGATTTTATATTGAGGATGTTTCGACCACACAAGTAGCTTTGACGCATGCTTTGCAAGGTATTCTAAAAGTGATTTACAACTAGTGTTCAACTCCTTAATAAATCACTGAAACACATACACCTAAGACAGAGGGTTCTATTTTGAATTAAAAAACAAACAAACAGGAACTAATTTCTTGCTATCATTTATTTTTACAGACAGTCTCAAAACTTATTTGACACACTGTGTATGTAAGGGACAGCATTGCTTGCAAACGTTACAATTTTTTTTCAGAAAATAAATACAACATAAAGTAATATTAACGATTAAACATACATATATAAATTATTAACCCTATTTTAAGCATTAATAATTCATAACAAGATTTACATAATTGGTAACAAGATTTTTAAGATTGCCTTTTCAGTTAAGAACTGAAAGTTATACGTTTGAAAGCCGACATATTCTTAAAGTGTTGTGTATTATTGAATAAGGTATTCATTAAAATAAAACCGGAGTAGCAATTTTGAAACAAACACAATTAAATATGTTTCACAATTTTAGAAAAAAGGATATTTCTCGATGACCTTCATCGTTATTAAGGGGTGCGGTAGCCCAGTGATAAAGACATCGGATCATGGCAGGCATGTCATGAGTTCGAGCCCAGTACCACTAAGGACCCACAATATAGGGCAACGATGCACGTTAAATCTATCGAGAGCTGAAACGTCCTCCCGTTGGTGTGTTGCGATAATTAGGAGAAGGGGGTGTTAGCTCAGTTGTCGTTCACGTCACTTGACCATGGTTCAAAATTATGTGGTCCGACGCCAAAAGCCTTCGTGTAGATGGACAGTGTGACGTTAATATGCACTCACTTACATCGTTATAAATGTACCTGCATAACGTATCTTTATATATAAATTTCATTTTATTTTTATCTATTTCCTACAACTGTATGGATAATGCAACAATAACAACGAATAAAAAGAGTCAGTTATTTATACCAGTGAAAGTATATCTGATGAAAACTTATACGAGTATTGATTATGCAGGAAATACATTTCAAGAAGAAATGAGAGTAGTACCGGGATCCTCTTTTTGTGCATTTTAACTTCATGGACCATATGTATGAAGGCCGTGTTTGAGGACAGCACTGTAGGTCCCCCTGACAAGTGACTGAGCACGTTTCACATATAGGCGACCCCAGTGGCGCACACAAGGGGGGGGGTCTGGACCCCACCAAAGCCCTTGATTTTTTTTCCGATTGATTATAATTCTAAGTACATAGTACGTAAAATTTAATTAAGTATTTGCTATTAATGATTACTTTTATTAATTAATGTTAATTATTTATTCAAAAATTAGTTTTTAACTGTGTTTTGTTCCCGAAAATCGACAAAATCAAAAGGAGCATGATACAAGAATGGTGAACTTTCGACCACGGCCCCCCGAAAAATTTCTGTGTGCGCCACTGGGTGACTCTCAAAGAGATGAAAATGGACGAAGAGATAGAGAACCGAGCTAGTGAGCCAGACAAAAGTAAACGACGCGAACGAATATTAAAAAGAGGAATTTTAGGCACTTGGCAACGACGCGCTTTTAAATATTAAACGTAGTATAGTATTTGTGTAATTTTATATTATCTTTTTTATTGTTAGTGTTAGAATAAACAGTTCTATTTGTTAGCTATTAGTCGTTACTAGCTAGCGAAATAAATCCAAGCACAACATTTGAAGGTTCGTTATAGAACCCATTACAAAATAAATGCAACACATGTATGCATATAATAGGATTTCTTTTGAACCTAGTAGAAGTTCTAAGTTTAAAATACCTAATGTGCTTGTGATTCTCTGTTTTTCTTTTTTATTCAATTCCTGGGCTAATGATATATTTGCCTATATTAAATTTTTAAATTTTCTACTAATTTTTACAAGCGAAAATTGTTTTGAATATAAATTATGTGCAAGGGATTGCGTAGTTATTACTAAAATTTGAATGCAATATTAAATCAAAAGAATTTACAGATTTTTTTTTTAAAAAAATAGTAAATATTTAATGAACTGCAAGAATCTTAACAAAATTTTGCAACCTCTTTCGACAATTTTATATGATATCAATGAACATAACACTTAGTTTGAAGTTATTTAGGAAAGGAATGTTTTTCCCTTATTAAAATAAGTTTGTATTATTATAATACGTATATCCATTTTTCTCAGGCTGTCCTTAAATGTTTTATATGTATTTGACTGAGTGCACGTTAACATGTGACGGACATTTCAATTTAACATTACAAAACTTTAGGTATATCAATTATATCGTATCCCTCTCCATAAAAAAAATGATAAATTTAAACAAGAATAAATAATTTAATGCGATATACTTTTTTCTATTGGATATTAAAATCTGAATGTAATTATATTGTTATGAAATTTTTAATTACAAATGCCAACATGTTGCTAATTTACGTCAAATTATTCTACAATAAACCTTTTAAAAACTTCCAAATTGCTGAACTGCAGCTCATTTTAGGCCCTGACTTTCTCTACTCACTACCCCATCAGATCCCCTCACCACACTAAACTAGTCTACTTGTCTTGAACGAGATAAACCCAAGAAAACCGCGGAATTAATATCGTACATATAAATTATTTAGTGCGACTTCCAATTCGAGAAATTCATTTGCAATTGGTTTGTATTAAATATAGAACATATAGAGGAATATTTTCTTTAATTAAGTAGTATTAAAACAAACGTTCAATTTAAAACAAATAATAATAATTTTATTAATTTTTTTTAAAAATTAAAATTACAAATTTACAAATTTTAAAATCAATATACTTTTTGTACGATTAAAATAAATCCAAGTTTATTCGTCGAATCTGTTAGTTTTCGAATTTTCTTAGCAAAACACAACGACGGGTGCTGCTATCTACTTGTCAAAATTGCGACTATTTATCGAGAGTTTATGCTATGTAGAGAAATATTGAGAAAAGAGTATTTAAAAAGATATGAAAAATAAATCGGTTTATTCAAAATAAATATACTATATAGTGCAGGGGTGGAGAACCATTATGGATCAACGTACAATTTTTTTCCTAAAGAAGTGTCTAATGAGATGTAGATGTGCCGTCAATAATTTTGATATGGGGTTATTGTGAAAATAATAAAACTAAATACTAAGAACACAAAACCCTTTATTTACATAAAAAAAATCTTTTGCACTGCATAGTTGTAAATGTTTTAGTTATGCTTGTAAATTAAATTAAAGTAACATTAGTGTGAGTTCTGTTGTTGCAGATTGTGTGTGAATGCCAAATAGTTTTTATTAGGATTTTAAAATGTTACCTTTAGTAGAATGCATGCTCAATTTTAGAGTCATCTGCCAATTTGTACTTAAGCAATAAATTGATTTTTCTTTGGTTCACCTTTTTTGCCAAGAACATTTGCGATTTGTTTCAAAATGCCTTTTTACAGACGTTGTTCAACATACCGCTATTACAGAACATAAAAAACGTCACCTTTTACTAATAATGCCAAATCTCTAGATTCACCAAATTTGAAATTATTTCTTACTTGCCTTTTTTATTCTTTTTCTGAACCAGCCATGTTAAATAACACTTAAAAATCGTGAATAAAACCTAAATAAATTTCAAATTACAGTTGGGTCAATGAAATTGAGTATGGTAAGTGTAGACAAACTTTGCATCATAAGTAATTGTAGTCCACGATGTAACTAAGAAAAGACATTATAACAAACGAGTGTACGCGCAGCACCGCGAACGATCACTCGCGTTTGTTCTTAATACTTCTTTATAAACTGTGTTATATTGAAGTAAAATGCAAACAATTTTGTCACTGGCGTGCCCAGAATACAGTGTCGCGTGCCATAAATGGCACGCGATTTTGATCAATGGTTCGCCATCCCTGGTATATAGTGTATCAATATATATATATATATATATATATATATATATATATATATATATATATATATATTTATCTATTATGATTCAAGAGTTAAAAAAGAAAATACAATTGAATCCATTTCTTAAAATAAATACAATGAAATGTGTTAGGTGCATCTTAAGGTTTATGATTAGAAAATAATCTGATTTCCATAATATTATAATAATCTTTTTACTATTTTTTTAATCATATTTAAAACAGTTCTTCTTAAAAAAAACTATATAATTCATTAATGTTTTGATCAAGAAAAATATTTCAAATTAAGGTATAACTAAATAATTCTTCGTTTAACGATATTAGCTCAAATTAAGAAAGATCTTTTTCAAGAATCACGTCATTACATATAATATACTGAGACTGAGTCAGTTATAGTTGTAATGCAGAATAATATTATAACATTATGTAAACAAATACACATACGTTTACTGTGTAAACAATTATTTCAAGCATCATTAAATTTAAGTTTGCAAAATTCCATTATAAATATTATTTTTTTAACTTCTTTACTTTTTTATTAATAATGAAGAGCAAACTCTACGCATTGTACTTGTAACAAATTTTACAAGGAAGTAAAAAAAAAAATTAAAACATAAAAATAATGAAGATTAAAAATGAGAAGTGATACAGGTAAGTGTTACAAAAATTTATTCTTTAAGAATATAGCATAAATGTGGAGAAACAAACTTATATACTTTATTAACGAAATTTTTCGATTAAGCATTAGTGCGACAAGTTTATATCTTCCAGTATGTCTTATTTATAATAAATCTAAATATTTCGTACTTAGCAAAGTATACAAAGTTCGCATAACCAAAGTTTCTCAAATAAAGACAAATTCAAAATTATTAAAACGAAACTTACTGAAAATTAATTTTTTTTTATATTCATAAGGATCATTTATTACAATCTAATTTATTTCTTCTCCAGGCGAGAGCAGACGCAACACATGCATTTGAAATATTCCAAAAATATACATGTACTATTAAAATAACCTATAGATGGCAGCAGGAGTCGATTGCTTGTATCAGAAGAAAAAATATTAAGAAATTATACATATACTGCACTAGAAACCCAATAGATGGCAGCATGAATCAATGATTTGTATCAATAGTGAAAAATAAAGAAATCAGATTCAAAAGCCTTTAAAATGTGTCCTAAACGCAAACAATGAAACTATTTAAATTTACACAGGTTTTACGAAAAAAAAAAGTGTTTGCAATTTTTTTAATCGATTCGTGTTGACATTTATTTTGAAATAAAAATTTAAATAAAACATATTTTTATTGTATTGCATAACACGGTAATTTATGCGGTAACATTTTAAAAATGTAGAGTATTAGGCGTTGTTAAAAAAAAAAAAAACTTTATAAGAGCAAAAGGGACAATTTCAGTTTGGGTAAAGGGCCACTGAAGTTGCAAATGTTATTCATCATACAGAAGTAAGATGGCTCAGTAAGGAGAAAATGCTCAAAAGATTTTACGATCTGAGAACTGAAATAAAATATTTATGAAAAGAAAGGGAAACCTGTGTGTGACTGTGTGAATTTGTAGATGAAGATTGGCTTTAAGATTTAGCTTTTTAGTAGACTTAACAGAACATTTGAATAATTTAAATTTGAGACTTCAAGGAAAAAAATCAAATTATTAATAAATTGTTCCAAAAAATAACAACGTTTAAAAGAAAGTTGAAGTTTTAGCACAATCAAGTAAAAGTACAAGGATTAAGACATTTCAGTGCTTTGGCTGCCCATAAACCTAAGAGTTAAAGAAAATATGCCGAATTAATTTTTGATTTAATTCAAGAGTTTAAAAGTAGATTTCAAGTTTTTCAAAAAAAGAAAGAATATTTTTCAACATATTTTATACCCCAATTTCTCTATAAATAAATAAATTACCATCAAATCTTCAAATAGAATGCATTGAACTTTAAAGTGAAATTCAACTGAAAGAAAAATTTGGGGATGTTTCTTTAATGGAGTTTTAAATAAAGACTACCTACCCCACGCAATAAATATCCTGATTTTCACAATCATACGTTATTAATGTCTTCAGCTTTTGGCAGTACCTATATTTTTGAGCAATTAGTTTGAGAATGAAGCATACAAAAAACAAAAATAAGACAAATATCACTGACAAGCATCTTGAAAATGCATTGAGAATTGTAAACTCATATATTAAACCCGAAATCGATTTGCTTGCTTAACAAAAGCAAATTCATCCATCTCACTAATTAAAATTTTTTCCATCTTTATCAAATAAAAGCTAAATAAAACGAAACTTTTACAAATTTAAAGTAAATATGTACATGTACATATCTAATGAATGTTTTTTTTAAAGAAAATATAATAAAAAAGAAGTTAATTTATTTTAATAAAACTACATAGAGTTAATTTTTATTTAAACTTGTTAAAAAAAATATTGCACGTTCAGTCCGCAATTTTTTGTTGTTGTTGCAATGGGCCCCTCAAACGGTCATAGTTTCACAACACCCATGCTTTAAAATAATAGAAAAAGTCTGAATTGCAATATTTGAAAAAAAGAAAAAGAAATTGACTCTTTTTTTTTCCTTCTTTTTCTTACTGAATATGTGAGAATTTTAACAGAGATTTTACTAACTTTTTCAAAGGCAGAAAATAACGACAATTTACACAGAATTCTGTTTTAAAATTCAATTATGAGTAAAATTAGAACCTGTCCTGATAAAAATGTATCTATACAACTATCAAAATACAGTGTTTTATTTTGCATAAAAATATAAGTAATGAAAGAACAATTTGAATTTACTTTTTACGAGTTTTTATATTGAAGAAAATAGTCATATTACACCAGTGCTCCCAAACCATTTTACTGTCTCGGACCGAAAAATATTTGATAACTTTGCCACGGCTCTATAAGAGAGGGGGGGACGTGTTGATTGTTTATATTTTATGTTGTTGTCATTTAATAATTTTAATGCAATTGTAATTTTAATGCAATTGTAATTCAATTGGAATTTTAATGCGATTGTAATTCAATTGTAATTTTAATGCAATTGTAATTCATTTTAATGCAATTGTAATTCAATTGGAATTTTAATGCAATTGTAATTCAATTGGAATTTTAATGCAATTGTAATTCATTTTAATGCAATTGTAATTCAATTGGAATTTTAATGCAATTGTAATTCATTTTAATGCAATTGTAATCCAATTGGAATTTTAATGCAATTGTAATTCAATTGTAATTTCAATGCAATTGTAATTCAATTGTAATTATAATGCAATTGTAATTCAATTGGAATTTTAATGCAATGTACCGAATTATGTCTCCAGAATAAAATACAATTACACCAAAAATGAATATAAAGGGATTTACCATGAATTATAAAGTTAATTCCTTAAAAATTCATCCATACCCAAGAGAAATACTCCACAATGAAAAAAAAAGAAAAAGGAAATATTTCATGTTCCTAGGGCGGCTCGGAACTATTTTATGTACTAACCGGTACCGATTCACGGCACAAGAGTTGATATCCACTGGGTTACACGGCCACATTTAATATTTGCAATATTTTGGATACAAATAACTTCAGGATTTTAGGCAAAGAATTGTGAGCAAAACTGAGCGATTGCTCTCTTTGGCGTCAAAATAGAAATTCTTTTCGATCCATCTTTCAGGCGGCATTTTCTTTTTATCCGTCCTCAAAAATCCTCTTGCGAATCGAATTTTACTATTAATATAGTCAGGATATTTGGAGCTTATGAATAATCTAATTATGTGAATATGAATTATGAATAATCTCGAACGAAAATTTTTTCGGAAAACTTCGCTATGTATGATGTCTATAAATTAGAAATGAAGTTTTTCTTTTATTTTCACAAGGTTGGTTGATAATTTATAATAATTGAAAAGTATTATGTGTATAAAGAAGTCACCTTAAAATAAGGGTAAACATTAAATCAATCGCGATCGACCGGTGGACCACCAAGGCATTTTGGAGTGACCGCCGGAAGATTGGCAGTCAGTAAACATATGCAGACCAAGTCTTCTGCTGATTATAACTATGAGCACACAATTTAGATGAAAATGTTTTATTTTTTAATGTATTTTGAATTATTTCGTAACAAATGCATCATTTCATATACTATACTTGTGTTGTTGTAGTTACTTATGCCACCTGATCTACAGTAACATCAAATCAAAGTCCATGAAATTCCTCATGGTGCAGAACTAGATTTTTACGCCTATCGTTAGCCTTAGCTTTGAGCACCAAACAAGCCACCGTACTATTTTGCTCGATTCCACCTCAATTATGAGGGAAAACACATTGGATGTGTTCAGGGGTTTCCCATCTCTCTTACCCTTCCACCAACCACTCAATAGGACTTGCGGATCGACGGCTTTTTAGATTACCCCCTGTTGCGAAGGCCTTATACATTTACAAATATACATGCCTTCTCCAGGATTCGAACCAAGATCCTACGGCACCCTAGTCAGATTATATTTGTGGATATTTCTAGTATTGTTGTATTTTGCGTTTTACTTTAAACGTGGTCTTAAAAGTGTAAGTTTATTTTATCGTACTATGTAGATAAGTACATATTACGCGTATTTATTATTACGTTATAATAAATATTGTGGACTTTTTTCTTATTTCATCACACCAACACGAAAAGGTGGACCACAACACCTTGAAAAAATTAAAAGTAGCCCGTACCCTGGTCAATTTTGACCACCCCTGCCTTAGAATGATAAGTGTAAATGTAAAGTGATCAGATTCCGTAGGAAATTTCGAATGCTATATGCACAATTTTTTAAATATTTTTTTTACAAATAGACTGCTTTATTATTATTATTATTATGTTGGTGAAGGTGGTATGCAAGTCAATTCAAATGTATGTATAAATAAAAACAAACAAATATTTATTTATTTACTTTTGAGTAATGATATCCAGGACATTCAGGATTATTGGGACACGCGTTATAGGGAGGCAGGAGATATCAAAATGATTCAGATTTGTATATCGACCTATGGTCGCGATCCGAGTCAACTTCATAAACGTTCAATTGTCGTGTTACAGCGTAGAATTTAATTATTTTTAGGAGGGGAGGGGGTATATTGTGGTAACTATAAAAATACCCATAAGAAGTATGTATACACTGCTGGCCACCGTAAATCCAACACCCTGAAGGAATCATGCAAATAACATGAAATTTACAACATGCATTAGCGGAGGTGAGATATGCAAATGATTAGAATTTCAGTGCAGACACATATTATACGTGCCTGTGTCGCCTCCTGAAAGTGCTATTTAAGGCTTGGTGATTTCGACGATTTCAAGTTCAACAATTGTGTTTTTCTTGTGTTTTTTTCCAAAAACCGATCAGTTATGTCTCGCAGAAAACAGCGATCAGCTTTTTATCAAGTATACGAGTTCGACAGATTAATGATAGTGGCCTACCGAGATTGTGGATTATCTTTCAGGAAAATCGGTAGTCGTGTTGGGTGAAACTAAACAACTGTGATGCGGATATATGACCGTTGGGTTCGAGAGGGTACGATGGATCGACGTGGTCGATCGCATCCACCTCAGAGTAGCATTTCACGTGAGGACAGGAAAATTGTGCAATTGGCAGTGAGGGATTGCTCAGTCACATCACGAACCGTAGCACAGCACATTGAGTCTGTAACGCATCCTTCATTGTCTGCGCGTACCATTCGATACAGTTTACAGCAGAGTGGTCTGTCCGCAAGACGGCCATTGCTTGGTCATTGCTTGCCCTTGACGCAGAACCACAGACGTCCCCGCCGCCAATGGTGCGATGAAAGAAGGATATGGGCGGCAGAATAAAATGAAGTTGTCTTTATTGACGAGTCACGCATCTGTCTGCAACACCACGATGTTCGAATTCGAGTCTGGAGACATCTTGGACAGAGGATGCTGAACAGCTGCGTTATGCACCGCCACACTGGTCCTACACCGCGTATTATGGTATGGGGTGGTATTGGATATCACTCTCGCCTTCCTCTGGTACCCATTGCCTTTACTTTAAACAACCAGTGCTACATATCCGACGTGTTGTAGCCAGTTGTCCTTCTTTACCTTCAGGGCTTCGCCACAGCCATATTTCAACAGGATAATGCGTGACCACATGTGGCACGCATTGTCCAAAGGTTCTTCGTCAATCACCATATATATATTTATGTTACATGCATTAGAAGTTATCTGTTGGAAGTTATTTTAAATTTAAAGCTTGTGCTATATTTCATAATGTAACTTACAAATATTATTAGACGTTGAAGGTTTATTCAAAGAAAATTTTGTAATTTTCTTAAATTAAACTCATCTGACAATTAGGATGTCATACATGGTACAGTGGTGTACAAAATTTAAGCAACAATGTAAACTTTAAGCAGACAGCCATGAAATTGTAGAAAAGAGATTCATGCAACCAGTACAATGGACACAAAATCTTTTAGAAAGGTGATGAACATGCAAATTTTAAGAAAAAAAAACGTCATAGGTAATTTGAGTGTTAATAAAACGAGCACGAACGGCGCTTGCAGCTCAAGACTGCAGTATAAGGAAGAATGGAGGCAAAATTAGAGGTATTCGCTGCAAGTACAAAAAAGTTCTTTTGTGTGATGTGGTAGAAAAAATCAACAGGACGACTTCCGATGTGGAAGAATCATCATAAAGCTAGAGGTAGTGCGTAGTTTGACCAATGTGCCTGAAAATTTCGGAATATCTTACTTTTCAAAATAAACTACCTTTTGGACTAAAACTACTATTTTTTTAAAAATACTACCTTCGGGGAAAGGAGCTGCCCAATGTTTTCCCCATCAGGATAAATCCTAACAGTATTAAGTACAAATTAGCCAATATAAGCTACATAATATATGCAAATGCATTCCCAGCCACAATTTTTCCCTGATATCTCACCAATCTAATGTGATTTCGACATGATTGAATTCCTCCCGTTGGTGTGGTGTGGTAGTTAGGAGAGGGGGTGCCAGCTCAGGTGTCGTCCACGTAACTTGACCATGGTTCAAAATTACGTGGTCCGTCGCCAAAAGCCCTCGTGTAGCTGAACAGTGCGACGTTAATATTTATCAAACAATCAATCAATCGACATGATTGAAAGGGGCTTGCATGCCCTGTCATTGTAGTTTTCAGAAGATGATACGTGTCAATGGTTGATAAGGAATGGGGAACCATTCCTCGAGAGATACCGTTTCGTAGTGCCATTCACTCTATATCTAGGTGTATTGAATCTTTTTTAACGAAGTCCATGATGGCCTTGCAACTTATGAAGTTGGCATTGTTTTCCAGCAGATTTGCGAGTATAGTTTCAAAATAAACATCTCTCGTTTAATATTGTCTATTTTTTATCAATTGATTTTCTTCACTTTTTGACCATTCCTTTTTAATACTGCTTCCTTAATGTCACGTAGTGAAAATTCCACATAAATATTACAGTTAAAATATATTATAAATACGGCTCACTGTTGAAAGCGTCTCAATCTTTCGTTATTTTAAGTAGAATAATTTTCATATTGCCTTTAATGTTATGTTGAATTAAATATAAACTCAAACACTTTTCTCTATTCTAAAATCCTCCTTTTTAATACTATTAATTTATTTGAATATCCCAAATCGCGTAGTTTCAGTGATTTTTAACGGATTCAGCACTTGAATTTTAAAGATATAATTGCTATTATTAAGAAATGATGAATTTATATCATAATTCAAATATAATTGCTCATGACTGGTTGAAATATCAGAATTTAATTATTTAATATCTCACAAACATGTAATTAACTACCAGGTTCTTAGAAAGTATTTTATAAACACTCGTACCTCGCTGTTTAATTGAAAAGACAAATATTCGCACAAAACTAAAATGAACACTTTTCAATTGCGCTTCTACTTTTTTAATACTTGCTTGGAAATATGAAAAAATTTTCTTTAACTATTTAAATGACAAATAATTTTGATAAATAAAAATGGTATGTCATACAATTAAAACAACATTTTAAAACAACATGACAACATTTGATTAGTTTCATAATTAAAATAATTTTTTTAGTAAATCATCTACAAATAAAAATAAATATTTTTTTAAAAGATTATTTAAACAAGAGATGTTTAATTATTGTAGTTTGAAATTATAATGAGCGCCGACAGTCTTCTTTCAGTTTGAAAAGTATCTAGATGACCACCTGCTAGCAAATTTGTGAACACACTTGCAAGGTTCTGTTATCATCTCTTCGTAATAGGGTCGGTATTCTAAAAACCGAAAAAGTTTTTCCTCCTTACAACATTTCCTAAGAAAATTAGCAATTATTAAACATACATATTTTAGAGGCATTTATTATTTTTATGTATGTTGCTAAGGGGATGGCATTTGGTTTTATAATTATGAATTAAAGGAAAAAATAAGGTGGGTACATGAGGAAAGAAAAGTATCAGTACCAACAATGATTGATTCAAAAACTTTTTTCTTAAAAATGTAACAAAATTATAATAAAAAACATTTATTGTGATATGTGTCCATGTTAAATATTTTTAAACAAACATTTTACCAATTTTAAGCATTTAAATGGAAACTAATTATATATATATATTATATATATATATATATATATATATATATATATATATATATATATATATATATATATATATATATATATATATACAAATAGCTATAAAACCTAAGTGTAACTAGTCAAGATAGGAAATAACAAACCCTGGCCTTCGGAACCAAGATTGCAAGTTTAAACAAGTTTAAGGGCTAGCCAACCTTCACCTGTAATTTGCCTAAACCACTGAGCCCAAAGGAAATGAAAGAATAATATTAGGATAAATTTAAATATTAAAAATAAAATCACCATATTATTAAAATATAAAGATAAAATTATAGCCTTCTAGTAATCACAGATATAGATTAAAAGACGATGAAATAAGGTAGATAGTAAGACTTACGTCGTGAGTATAGCAACTAGTTATGTTTCCCACTAAATACAACGAAGTAAAAGCAATACAGCATAAAGTTAGTAAATTATGATATAATAATATAAAGTCTCTCTCTATATATGTACGTTTAAGAAACCATAAGTATATATATTGATATAAAATTTTGCAGAAAATAAATGATTGCAAGAATATTTAAATAATAATATTATTAATTTATTAAACATGTGGCGCCATGTATTGAATAATTGTATAATTAATTAAAATAATAATATTAAAACATAATGTCAATAATAATTAATACAAATTGTATTTTCACTGAGAACTATTAGTAATATAATTGCAAAGAAAGTTAGTAGGATATCCATGTCCAATACATTGTTTAATAAAGTTATTAAAAATTAAATATATATTAGATTTATCGCTAGGTAATACATTATTACGATAAATATAGTTTAATATAATATTTCTATATATAGATATAGATAAATTCGAATTCCATTAAAGCACTTTAAGAATGTTAAAAATAAAGGCATATATATATATCGTTTATCATAAGTATTACTATGTAATTTATGATAATTGATATACAATGATACATATAAGTAATAAGTGTTAATTGGATTATGATTAATTTTAACTAAGTTTAAGTAATCCGGATAAAAATTAATATTGTGATTAAAATAATTATTGTTACCAAAATTAATTAGATCATCAATATACCTAAAAATGTAATAATCGTTATTAATAATATAATTGTATTCATAAAAGTGTAAATACGAGTTAGACAAACTATTGCTAGCAAGACCTCCTTGAGGCAGACCTTTGGTTTGTTTAAATAATGAACCATTAAAAAATTAATGTAATTTTCTTTTAAGACTAAATCTATGAGCGTTTTAAATTTGTTAAAATTAATATTAAGATTATAATTACTGTGATTTTCTAAAATTATTTTAATAATATCATTGATATCAAGGCAATTGAAAGTATCTTCAAAGTCATAACTATTAACTGAATAAACATTTTTATTTTTTTAAAAAAATCTATAATATCCTTACTATTTTTAATTATAGCTTTTTTGTATTGCTTATTAATAAAGTTTTGTATAATTTTATGAGGTAGTTTGCCTGCAGTAGTAATATATGTTTAAAAACCATTTGTCACAGTTCTAAATTCAACAGGACTTTTATGGAACTTAGGTATTAAAAATATATATATATATATATGGAAACTTATGTAATACTAGGAATGCAAAAACTCAATTTTTTATAAATAACAATAATACGATTACTGATTTCATTATTTGACAAATCCAATTTTTTAAAAGATTCATTGTTAAAAAAGTATTCATTTAGCATATTATAATAAAAATACAAATCACAGCATAGTTTCCAGGCAATTTGTCTATGTAAAGTATGATAAATTTCTTTTGTAATTCATAAATATTCTGTTTTATATCTTTAAAAGTAGTTTCATATTGAGAACGGTAACTAAAATTCATAAGGTCTTTTAAAATATTGTATTTAAATTCATCAAATGCCTCTATAGGAGTCAATATATATTTAATTACATATTTTGTAATAAAATTATCTATATCTTTATTAATTTGTGTTTTAACAGTGTTGTTTTTATTAGAAACTGTTAATTTGAAACTATAGTACCTTTACTCATGATATCCTTTAAAATTTTGTCATTGATTATATCTAAATTGCCAGCAACTTCATGTTTATGATAACCATCAATAAAATCATGATAGTTTTTACATATACAATATATCTTCAATGCTAATATTAGGCGAACTATTATTGTAATTAAAGATAAATCTGACCATAGTTAGATTATATGTAAATGTTTTCTTAATTATTAATTTCTAAAAGGAAAAAGTGACAGATGTCTATGAATTACATTAAGAATATATAAAGGGTGTTTTATTAGAGGTATAGAACTTTAAATTGCAATAAAACAACGATGTATTATTCGATTGACATAAATTTTTTTTATTCGAAAGATAATCTTGTGGCTTTTTATTTTAAATATGATTTCTGGCATAGGACTGCCACGGCTGATTCGGATGTTGTCCAATCTGGACGTCCAATTTTCGATGACTTTTTCCAACATTTGTGGCCGTATATTGGCAATAACACGGTGAATGTTGTCTTCCAAATGGTCAAGCGTTTGTGGCTTATCCGCACAGACCAATGACTTTACATAGCCCCACAAAGAATAGTCTAGCGGTGTTAAATCACAAGATCTTGAAGGCCAATTCACATGTCCAAAACGTGAAATTAGGTGGTCACCAAACGTGTCTTTCAATAAATCGATTGTGGCACGAGCTGTGTGACATGTTGCGCCATCTTGTCGGAACCACAGCTTCTGGACATCATGATTGTTCCATTCAGGAATTAAAAAGTTAGTAATCATGGCTCTATACCGATCACCATTGACTGTAACGTTGTGGCCTTCATCGTTTTTGAAGAAGTACGGACCAATGATTCGACCAGCCCATAAAGCGCACCAAACGGTCAGTTTTCCTGGATGTAATGGTGTTTCGACATACACTTGTGTATTAGCTTCACTCCAAATGCGGCAGTTTTGTTTGTTGACTTAGCCATTCAACCAGAAGTGCGCTTCATCGCTAAACAAAATTCGCTTATGAAAATCGGGAACAATGGCAATCTTGTTTTGGGCCCATTTGACGAATCTACGCCTTGCTTGATCATATTTAAAATGTAATGCCACAGGATTATCTTTCGAATAAAAAAATTCATGTCAATCGAATAATACATCGTTGTTTTATTACAATTTAAAGTTCTATACCTCTAAAAAAACACCCTTTATATTCTTAAGATTCGAAAATATAATCTAATAAAACTTTAATTATATTCTCATAATATTAACAGGTGATTACTGATTTAAATGAAAAGGAACGTGCGATAGTAATGCAACGATAATTATTAACAAAATAGATGAATAAAGTAAATAAATAACAGGTTCTGAATGAGAAATACTAAAGTTTCAGTAAGTATAATAATTTAAAGCATAGTAAATCAATTTTAAAAGTGATGAGCCGGCTAGAGTTATATAATTACTGTATGTATTTAATCAATAATACTTGTTCATCAAAACAGTTAATTAATTTTTGAGTATATATTATCTTTATAAACAGAACAGCTTTAAAATAAATATATTTTTGTTAAAGATATGATCGTCTTCAACTTCTGAAATTAACCGAATTTATGAAATGGTAGCGAAAAGAAAAATAGTGTGGAAGACATATATATCTTCTGTTATTTTAAAATCTCTATTTTAACATATATGTAAGAAATAAGTAGGTTGTAACAATAAAAGCTCTCTAAGGCAACTATTCCAAAAAGCCACCGTATCTCCGTGGTTCCAAAAATAACCGAAAGTACCGGAAGTGGCGAATGCTCCACAAAGCAGTGAAGGCTCTTTCCAAAAGGCAGCGATAACTATGATAGTGATTTTTTTTTATAAAATAATTTCCGTGCAAGCTGAGAGTGGATTTTGGTTTTGCTCACTTGGATTTCTTTTTTCCTTTATTGAATCTTACACTTATTTTTTTGGTGTTCACTTATTACTATTTTTTTCTCTAATCATTTTCTTTCAAGCATTATCTTTTTTTTTTTCTTTTTTTTCAAAATTGTTGAGATAGGCTTTTTCCTCCTCTTCTTTTATTGTAGTATGGGTTTTGGTATCTTTTATAAATTGATTTTACTTAATTATGGTATTAACTTGTGTTTCAAGTTTTTAAGGCTGTTTTCGCCATATGCACAAGAGCGTGAACTTAACGCGGATCACGTTTTCGTACATAAAAATTTCTTCAATTTTTATAAAAAATTGTGACATTGTAACCCGTGCACTTGTTTATAATATAGTGTTTTTAAAATTTCAAAATATTTCATAAATTAATTAGTTTTTCTTTTAACATGTAAAGGGATAACTTATTTGGTATTACGGTATAGGAGAAAAGATGCGAAACACATTTTATAAAAGAAAAAATGTATCAAGTCAGATAAAAATGAATAGTATGATAAAATAAGTGACTCTCTACAGGATAGTGAAGCCAGAATGTAATATTAATGCTTGAGTACTTTTATATCAGAAAAAAATATTCCGGATTCGGGTCTTATACTTTATCATTAGCCAAAAACAGCCTTAAAAGGCAGTTATAAAGTTGTTACATTTATTTATTTATTGCGTCATACATAAACATCACATTATGTCAAAGTTATCTTGAAAATTATCAAAAACTAGAATATTTTACCAAATACCAACAGTATTAAAATTTGATTGTGAATTAATTGTTAATTTTAAAAACTGTGTTAAATTTTGCTTTTGTGAAAGAAATTTCATTAAAAAGAAGAAAAAAAAGTGCTGGTGTTGAACATACTCTCTAGATTGCCTATCTTTCCGAGTAATTAGTTGTGTTGTGTATAGTTCATAGTGTATAGTGTTAGGCGTAGTAGTTCATCCTTGTTGGGAGAGTTCCTCTTTCTTGGGTGAATAAATCAGCGATGACTCCAAATTGTGCAGCGATAGTTCCATCGTTCTGGAAAATGTCGGTTTATTCATAAAGTCGTGCCAAAGGTGGACAACAACGACTGTGACATGACGCGGTATTTGTGGTGGAGAATAAATGTTTAAATGAAGTTGCAATTTATGATTTTGTATCCAACCAAAAGGATTAAATTCAACGTTCTGGACACTATTATATATCCTTACGCATGAAACAAAGTGTGTGAGCCCATGCCTAGTAAACCTCAACTTTTTATATTATTTCATCTCAACACGCAAGACTATCCCCCAGGCCACTAGTTTTTACAATTATTAGTATTTTGAAATCACGTTGACAATCCACAATAATATATCGTAAAAAATACAATAAATCAATCTTGCAGAAATAATTGAGGCTATAAATAAATAAATAATCTTCAGTGATTCTTATTGATGTACTTTTCTTAGCAGTATGCACTATTTATTCCCATAGGCATTCACAGTAATAAAATAATATTTTGTTTTCCAGTTAAAGTAATAGTTACTGAAATAAAACGGGTTAATTTAATTCGCGCGTCTGTTATTTGTTTGTATGTCCAAGTTTTTTAAAACAAAATATGAATTTATAAAAAAGTGTTTAAAACCAAATATTTGTTAAAATATTTCATTAAAATTGTTATTAAGTACATTTATGATAGTTAAAATAAGTTAAAAAAAGAGTCTTTAAAATTTTTCGTTTTAAATATGCTCGTAAATTGCTTCGAAAACTGTCTAAAAACTGTGTAAGTAATTCCTTCAATAAATAATTATGTTCATTTTGAAAAGTATTCAGTAAGGGTAATTAGCGTAATAAGACATTTTTAAAACAAAATATCACAATTACGTATTTCTTAAAGAATGTGAACTTCTGTATAGCTGTTGCTTTATAAATAAAAAGAAATTTGATCAAAACATTTATTTTAGTATCATTCAAATTTGTAATGTATATTTCAACACGCACAAATTGTTTTTTTAACACAAAAAAATAAGATCGAAATTAACGGGTGCGCGTTATACACCGAATATAAAAATAAGACCTTTTAAAATAAAACAAAGATTGAAAATTAGATTTCTGAATATATCTAAATACTGTTTAGTTAAATGAACTCATGAAATTTTTTTTATTATTGATTAAAACAAGAGAAGTTCGTTATATTCGATTTCTGTTGTATCTTCAGGCACATCATCGAATTATGTTCCATCATTTTTTTTTGTTATCGCTATTACTTTGATCCATAAATAAATAATCATCTTTCGTTCCATATGTGTGTGTTAGACTTACTGCTTTTTTAACACTCGTTCAGCTTCACTTGTATGTAACGGAAACTTTGAAATCAATTTTTACCCATTTTAAAATTGCAGATTAATTCGAAATTTCACTCACTTGTCTAGGACCTATAACAATACAATAATTTAGTTGTCCTGATCAGGATCATCAGGACAAACGATTTCCCATTTTCATATCTCATTCCACACCTGGCGTCTAATTCCAGATCCCATTTCTAGATTTGGTGACTTTGCAACTTTGTTCGATTAACTATAAAAGGATTATTTTTTTTTGTTTTTTTTAAACTGTATTTTATTTAAATAGCTTTTGAATTATATGTGAGTGGATATTTTATTATCAAGCCTCACTCTATTCCGTTACTTCAGTGCTTCTCAAACTTTCAATTTTTGCAACCCTATTTTTAATCTTAATTTTCATCGCCCCCCTCTTCATACAATAACAATGTATTTAACAAAATAATGATCCACTTTGACGCGTTAAGGCTACATTACGATTTTAATCAAAAACTGTACAAATTATTGAGAGAAGTATAAAATTTTGTATATGACAAGCCTATGTGAATCACTAGTAATTATTAAACGTGTTTTTCACTTAGAATGGTAATGAATTATCAAATGCATTGATAGTTATTCTCTCTCAGTACTGATACATTTATAACTCACACATCAATGACACAGTTATAAATGCAATATATCAGTTTAAATGTGTATTTTATTCTTATTATGTCCGAATGTATATTTTGTTTTGCTTCCTTCCAGTAAATTTCTAATTTTTTAAAACTATTTTTGACTTTTTGATACGCTTACGCCCCACCCCCTTATAGGGCGTGAGCATATCGAAAAGTCAAAAATAATTGATTGCCCTTGCAGGGTTATCACGCCTCCCTAGGGGGGCGTGCCCCACAGTTTGAGAAACACTGGGTTACAGCAAATCAAACAATTTTTTTTTAAAGTTATAGGATCAGGAACGAATGAAAGTGGAAACTTTTTTATTTGATAAAATAATATCGCCAGCTGATATATATATATATATATATATATATATATATATATATATATATATATATATATATATATATATATATATATATATATATATATGTATATATATATATATATAAATATAATATATATATATATATATATATATATATATATATATATATATATATATATATATATATATATATATATATATATATATATATATATATATATATATATAAATTATATCAGAGTAAATGCGCATTTTTTATGTCAGAAAGTATTTTGTTCACTTCGTTCCAGTAAATTAATTTTTAAACCTTTTATTTTCGATATGCTTGCGCCCCCCTTGTAGGGTTATCACGCCCCACAGTTTTAGAAACGCTGCTATACTTGCATGATGCATTTGACTCAATTTTGTGTTTTGTCCTCCTGTCGTTCACGTTCCTTATAACACCTCTTTCCTTGTACTTAAGAGTTTTAGTTCTAGAAATATACCATTGGTTAAAAGCCATTGGAATAATATTCTGAAAGAAAATAAGTGCATCTTATTTAACTTCCGTTATATCTTCATGCACAGCGTTAAATTCTATATCATTTTTATCTCATCACGGTTCCTGTGATTCATAAATAAATAGTTCATTCACATTGTTATGTATGATACAGTCAACCCCTTCAGCACCAGTGGAAAGAGAAAGAAGTGTTTCCCCAGGCCCATACGTTTGAAGAGTGTACTACGCTCGGCACCGGGCGAATTTCGCAGCTAAGCCTAATTTCCTTTAAGAATTCATATAAAGTTTCAAATACAATACGCTAAAATTTATAATTTACTATCATTTTGGTAATATTTGAACATGCATAACAAAAATATTCGCAATATTTCAAAAAACAATTGCGAATTTTAAAGACATTTTTTTCATTTTAATAAAAATCAGTACTCATTTCGTCAAAACACAGTGTTTCTCAAACTGTGTAGCACGCCCCCCCTGGTGGGGCGCAATAACCCTGTAAGGGGGTGCAAGCATATTGAAAATAAAGGGTTTAAAAAATAATATTTTGGAATGAAGTAAAATAAAATGCTTTCTGACAAAAAAGAATCCACATTTACACTGATATAAATTATATATATCATCTGGTTTTCCACTTTCAAAATATTCCCCGTCAAACGTTCATTAGCTATTATTTAACTTAAAACCAAATAAAAAAAGTCATTTTGTTTGCTTTGCTGTAATCCCGCGATGAGAGATTTTTCTATTACGTTTCTTTTAACCCCTAAAATACTACTTTTGATTATCATTTCTTTAACCTTCAAACTTTCTGGTATGTTTAACTCCGTCTCTTTTTCTTTTAGTAAAGTTGTAAATAATATTTTTCTGTTGCTTTTCCCCCCATGTGAATGAGTTTTATGATATATGGATAAGAATATTAAGCACTTTGAAGGGTTATTTGGCCAAGATGTATTTTTATGAGTATTCTGAAACATATAATGCATAATGAAAAACGTTTTAAACAATTATTTTCTTAGAACTGACATAGATGTTTTTCTACCGAATACACATTTTACATTAGTGCTGTCGCATGAGGCGCTGAATCACTCCAGGCTCACGAAATAGTTAATTCTGGTAAAACTGTTTATTCGTTAACAGTGACCTTGAAAGTATCCTCCTATTAGACAGTCTCAATGGGAACTAAAATGAATTTGTCACATGTATGCCTCGTTTTTGAGAGTTGCAAACGATTTTTTACAATCAAGGTACTTGTTTTGATCGAGTTCCCTGCACGACAGCTTTTGTTCAAAAATATTTTCTATGAATATGCTATACTTTCCCCTATGTTTAACAGTGGAGTTTTGAATGCTGTGTTGTACGACTTATTATGGTTTATAAATGTAAATGAACAGAATATAAAAAAAACATGGGCATCTGTGATATCTATCGAAAGAAGTTGAAACTGATCAAGCAATTGAAGGACCTACTGAAATAATGCATATTAATCGTGATAGCGAACGTAAATATGAGAAGAGCGATGGACAGGAAACGTTTTAGTTGAATTGAAATTTTCAAATGCTGCCTAAAGAACTTTATCAAGAAAATAATTAAGCCATAAATGTAACACTTCGTCTTGTCAAAAAGACACAAGCAAGAAAAGGTTCAATATGCTGTTTGTAGACCAGTGTTTCTCAAACTTTCAATACTGGCGACCCAATTTTCGATCATAATTTTTGTCTCTCGCCCCCCTGTACAACAATAATGTATTTACTGCAATAAAAATGCACTTTGAGAGAGAGACGCTAAAGTTACAATACGATCTTAAATATAAACCGTACAAATTAATACGATAAGTATATTAAATTTTGTGTTTATGTAACTTTTAAGTAATATATATATATATTACTTAGGATTATGTTATTTTTCTTTCTCTAATTTTTAAATTGGAACAGATAGCAAACTGATGTATTTAATTAAAGATTTATTTCCTTCAGCATTCATTTCTCAAAGTACAAATGTCATTAGAAAAATAGTCTAGTCAAAATGTCGCTCTCTATCATATCCATCACATCTGGCATTATAGGGTACGATTGCGTGAGTCTGGGCAACCTATCGGACGTCTGCGCAAAACATGTAAAAATGCTTTTCCTCGTACAATTCCAGTCAGTTTTGGTCGACTCGATACTCCTATAGCTACCGAATCTAGCTTGAATGTACATTTTTTTTAGTTTCCACGTTAATTGTAATTCACGGTAATTAAGTATTCACGGCAGTAGATTAAAACAATATCATACATACATTTTTAAGTCGTATGCAAACATTCGACCATAATAAAGAATGAAAAAAAGGACTCAGACGAACGAGCATGGTTCGAAAATTAAATCAAGGCGATCTTCTCAAAAATACTTAAATTTTGGATTTACCACTACTGAAGTAAATGATGGAAAAAAGCCCCAGATCGATATGTGTTAAAACATACAAATCTGTAGAACAACATGTGAAAGTTGTTTTTAAAACATGTAAGATCATTTAGCTATGTTGGCAAAGAATTTTAAAAGTATTTTCTGGATGAGGACAGCTTGGTAGCAAGTTACGAGTGGATTAGGGATTTATTTCAAGATACTCCAGAGGGGCTCTCAACTTCCGAAGAAGAAATCTTCATAGATTTCACATCCAGTGAAAAATTAAAAGGCAATTTTGTAATAAATCGCTCTTTGAATTTGGGGTAGAGGTGGATGAGGAATTATCTGTACTGAAAACAAAAGCACTTCGTATACTATTACCATTTTCAACATCCTACCTTTTCAAACCGGATTTTCTGCAGTGGATGCTTTGAAGACAAAATATAGATCTCAGCTAAATATAGAAAAATAACTCTTTAAGTGTCAATTTCTGATATTAAACCTTCCTTTGAAAAACTTTCCTCTACAAGACAAGCCCGTTGAAGCCCCTAATAATTATTAAACTTGTTCTTAATTTAGTAATAAGATTGATTGATTGAATATTAACGTCGCACTGTTCAGCTGCACGAGGGCTTTTGACGACGGACCACGTAATTTTGAACCATGGTCAAGAGACTTGGATGACACCTTAGCTGGCACCCCTCTCTCCTAACTACCACACCACACCAACGGGAAAACGTTTCAACTCTCAACAGATTTAACGTGCATCGCTGCTCTACACGGCGGGTCTTTAGTGGTACTGGGCTCGAACTCGTGACAAGGCAAGCCACGATCCGATACCTATACCACTCGGCTACCGCGGCCAAATTCAGTAATAAGAAATTATTTATAAAATACCTTCTTCAGTACTGATACATCAAACGTATACTGTCTGAAACACCGACTCTTCGCACGAGTTAATTTTTTAAAAAAATAAAACATTATTCTTGATATAATAGCTGGAGAGTAAAATTGTGTGCACGACATTGTATACAAAAATGTAAAATAATTTTTTTTTAGATAAATGCTATAATTGTAAATAACTGTTTAAAAGAACTGTAATTTTATACCTCACAAAATTAGCATTTAGAATTAATGTTAAATAATGAAAAAGAATATAAAATTCCTATGAAGAATAATTGTGTTACTTTTTAACATTTAAAGCGAGGAGACTTCAAAATGTTTTAACCCGGGAGCAGGCGCATACTGGATACTAACGCTAATGGTAGTGCGGGGAGACTCAGTCCCCCCACTCATTTGTTTATAATTATTTTTACTGTACACGATACAAATCGGAATTCTAGTGAATATTTTAATTTATAAAAAGTATATTTACCTTTTTTCAAGGACTATTCAATTCTTTGATGATTTGAGAAAAAATCCAATAAAACTGAACTAAAATGATTCAAAAGTACAAGACCATAATAAAGGACGCAAATCAGACACTTTTCAATTATCCTACAGAAATGTTAAACCAATCAATTCTTTTCCAAATATCGCAAAACTCAATTATTTACAATTTCCCTAAGCGAAAAGCAAACACATAAAAGATGAGAGGGAACTAATATTGATAATAACCATACCATATGATTGAAGGTCAATCAAATGATTAGCAAACGTACTATGCAGCCTGGCTGAAAAGTGAATCATGACTTCCTTTTCTTTTTCCAAAACTAATGGACAGTATTTCAATAATAATTACAGTGGTGAATTGTTTATCTTAGAATTTTTCTCAGGGTCTGGGTTTCGTTTTTTCTTTTAACGAGTAATATTTTATGTTAAAACGTAATAAAAAAATCTCTCCTTGAGGAAATACAGCAAATAAAACAAAATGTTTTTTTTTCTTTAATTTGGTTTTGGGATCACAGATAGCTATTTGATGACGGAAAAAAGCCAGATAATAAACATAAATTATGTCAGTATTTTTGTTTGTATTTTTTTTATTATGGAATAAAGCATTTTGTTTTACTTCTCTTTCCGGTTATTTTTTAAAAAATCTTTAAATTTTCGATACGCTCGCGCCCCCTTGTAGGGTCATCGCGCCCCCCAGGTGGGTGCGCCCCACATTTTGAGAAACACTGTTGTAGACCATTAATGAACAGCAAAATTACAATAACGTGAGCAAAATATGACAGTTTTGCTGGCAAACAACGTTCTTGTATTTTTAGTGAAAATTGTCTGTGATTTATGTTCTTTATTAAGGTCACGCACATTTGGAACAATTTCTTTAGTTAAATTTCGGCTCCATAATTCTAATTTTCGACAAAAAGCATTGATTTTATCACTCGTGTCAAACATATGTACATTTGATCCTTGAAGTTGAAGATTCAATATATTTAATTTCTCAAATATATCGACTACGTAGCTCGACTTCGTCAGAAATAAACCATCTCCAAATTTCTCATCTTCCGTAGGTTTTCCTGTTTTAGAAAAATGGTAATTTCCTTTCATTAAATTCATAAACACGTTTCAAAAATTTCCCCCGTGATAACCCTCTTGCTTCGCAATAGAATATAAACGATGAATCACCTGAGCCCATGTCTTTGCAAAGTCCAGAAAAGATTCTTGATTATAGGTCTCATTTTCATGTAATTTACTACATTCACAACTGTCGTTAGCACAATATTCAGACCAGGACTCCTTTCTTTGGAAGCCAGAGCTTCTCTGTGGATCATGCAATGTGTCCAGATGCACAGTGGAGATTTTTGTTTCACAAGTGCTTGTATACTTTTAAAGCTTCCTGATATTGTACGAGAACCATCGGTGCATATCCCGACACATTTTTTCCCCTCTATCTCTCTCTCTCTATATATATATGTATTTGTCTCTTTTTAAAATTATTTAAAATATGAAATATTGCTATTGATGTTGCTTTAAGTTTTATTGGTTTGCAGAAAATTAGTTCTTCTACTGCTGACATACCATCCCAAAATCGAACATACGCAATTAAATTAACATCTTTATTGCTATCTATTGGCTCGTCAAGCTGAATTGAAAACAATTTATCATACAACTTCCCGAAAAGCAGTTGCTGTACATCTTCAGCGATATCAATTCGACGGGAAACAGTATCATTTGATAGGGGTATGGACTTTAACTCTTTGGCAAAATTGTCTCCAAACATAGTTTCTACAATCTCAATTGCTGCAGGCAAAATAAGGTCTTTGGCAATAGTGTTAGGCTTTTTATATTAGGCTATTTTATATGATACTTTGTAAGAAGTAAGTAAAACTTTTTCATTCACAGAGACAAAGTTTTTTTTTTAAATGTTTTCTATTTTTCATATGATTTTAATTTTTATTCAAATAACTCTCGAGGTTTGTTGATATATTCACCATGAAGCGTTTCGAAATGTCTTTTAAGTTTACTAGGTTTCATACTGTCTGCTGCCAATATTTTTGAGCAAATAACACACAGGGGCTTTTCTTCTCCATTTACTTTATAGTCATGTGGTAAATCCCAAATTCAAGTATTCTTGAAAATATTCCCTTGATTTAATTTTCGGAGCTATGCTCATATGTGCATTTGTTCGTGCTTTATTATCATCGACTGTTCGCTTACGACTTAAAAAAATTATCTATGATTTTGTTTCAATCTTCTGCAGTAAATACTTAATACCGTGAATTACAACTAAAGCTCAAATTATAAAATGTACATTCAAGATAGATTTGTTAGCTATAGAAGCATCGAATCAACCAAGATTGACTGGAATTGTACGAGGTACAGCATTATTATATGTTTCGCGCAGACTAATAAGATCTTTGTACTGTAAGATCACTCTACTCATATATATATATATATATATATATATATATATATATATATATATATATATATATATATACATATGTATATATGTATATATATATATATATATATACATATGTATATATGTATATATATATATATATATATATATATATATATACATATGTATATATGTATACTTATATATATATATATATATATATATATATATATATATATATATATATATATATATATATATATATATATATATATATATATACAGTTCAAATTTTAATTCATTAATTAAATTAAAAAATGAATAAATAGTAACAACAAAAATTATAGAAAGGAAAATTTTTCGTGTTGTCCCCTGTAACGCAATGGATAGCGCACTGAGCTTCTAATCTGAAGGGCGGTGTTTCGAATTCCATCTGAGATGGTCTAATTTCTGACAATGTGTGTGAATTCTTCTTTACTATACACTATTTTCTAACACTATTTAAATTTAATTAATGAATAAATAATAACAAAAAAAAAAAGAATATTCCAATGGAAAATGAAAAATTGCAAAGAAAGTAGCTTTCTATTTTGTCGCTTATTATTATGATTCTGTCATACGTATTGCATATTTGTAATAATTGTAACTATTTAATAAAAAATAACTAAAATAAATTTTTCTTTGTTGGTCTAAGTAGGAATTGACTTAAAAATTTACTTTTTATATTACTTCTTCTAATGACATTTGTACTTTTAGAAATGGATGATGGAGGAAATAAATCTTTAATTAAATATCGTTTTGCAATCTGTTCCAATTTAAAAATAGAGAAAGGAAAAATAACATAACATTATAACTATTACTTAAAAGTAATTTGCTTAAAATATATATTACTTAAAAGTAACGTATACAAAATTTAATACTCAAAGTGCATTATTATTGCATTCAATTCATTTTTATTTTGGGTGGTGGGGCGATGAAAATTATGATTGAAAATTGGGTCACCAGTAGTGAAAGTTTGAGAAGCACTGCGTTAAGATGATTAAAATAAAATAAACGCAACACTTACAAAACAGTATCTGGCAAATCCTAAATCTCTCACAAAAAACATGTTCTGGCTTGAACTGATACAAATGTTTTAAATAACAGCTAATATCGTTTTTTATTTGTAATTAATTATTATACTGATTATAGTCTTCTAAGTATTATGTTATCTGTTGTTACGGTTATGTAACACTGTTTGTGATAGCAACGGAGGAGAATCGTTTGTTCTTGCTGAATTAAAAATGAGTTAGTAAGAACAAAATTCTTTTTCGTTAAATAATGGGTCATCGCTTTTCTCCTAGAAAGATCTTCTCTTTAAATGTCTTTGAATATAAAAAAAAATTGTTTTAAAAACAAACCACAAATAAAATAAATGCTTGAACTATTATGATAAATATTTGATGCCCAATAAACTAATAAACTGTTTCTTTCTTTTTTTTCAACTTACAAGGGGAGGACACGACTAAGGAAATTCATTTGGGGACGAGACTTTATGTAACCGTAGTACCGCTATAGGATATTTAAACCCCCATGTAATTCCGTCGAATGGCCAGTCAATTCCGAGAAAACAGGGCTCGAAATTCATACTAAGCTTATATATAAGTTATTTTCTCCCTGATACAACGTCGCCGTGGCGTGATCGTCAGCGTATCGGAGTACTATCCAATGGACCGGGGTTCTATTCCCGCGAGGCCATCTTTATTTTTTTCAATTTTTTTCATTATTTAATTTCAGAATTAAATGATTTATTTTTTTTTATAAAAGATTCATTGATTTCTAAATGATATTCTATATAATTATAGTAACTATTTCACTTTTTTAAAACCCAAAACAACTAATAAATGGTATAACTACAATTACTTCTGTCATTAAAATCTGATTAATTATATTTTTAAAATTATTCCATATACCTAAATGGCTATAAAATTTTACTTTCGTTTTCAACAAAACGATTTGGTTCAAGAGAAAGACAGCCGTTTTTAAAGAACAGGTGTTATTATTTTAAGAAAAAAACTCTTTTAGAAGCAAAAAATGCTCCAATAAAAGGAGAAATCATTAGAATAACGGATTTGATTTACAATGCAACTTTGTTAGATTTTTCTGGATTTTTAAGATAGTTTGTAGTGTTTCGATAGATAATATTTTATATAGATCCCATATAAAATAAATAGTTTGGATATTTTATATTGATAGAAGATGTCTGTGAATAAAGATATTGTTACAGTACAAGCAGTTGATGAAATATTTCTGTACAGTGAAAATTCAAAGTCGCGGCAGACAGATGCAGTTGAGTATTTTAAAACCTTACTTAAAAGAAATAATTTGATTACTTCGAAATGCTCAAGTTCCATTTCTCATGAAGCTATGCTGATGCGGGAAGAACTTTACAACTACGCTGTCAACATGTTGGCTGAAAAACATATGATACACGATGAAGAGCTCATACATGCTAACGAAGTATGTGAAGAAGTATTTTTTGAATCAGTTGAAGTTGATTCCTCGTCTGAGAAGTATGAGCCTGATCAAAAAAAGAGAGACATAAAACATCCCTTTGGATTATAAAATAAAAGCAGTAAAAGTGGCAAAAAAGCATCCTACTTGGAGTATTAAAACATTACAGTAGGGGATGTGGTCATTTAAAAAAAGAGCATTTACCCAAATGGGAAGAATATATAAAAAAGGAGGAAAATTAGATAAATATGCACTTATTGATTCCTGGACATATGATCTTTGTTGAAGCAAGATAAAATTTTCATCATGTAACTACCAGGAATTTACAGCAGTGGGCTTTATCTGCCTCTGGGCATTTTAAAGATTTCGAAATTAAAGCTTCCGAACGGTGGGAGAAAAAATTAAAAAAAGAACACAAAATACGTCAAAGAAAAATTACAAAATTTGTGTCGCAAAAGAAAACAGCAACTGTGGGAGAAATTTTAAACTTAGCAGAAACTTTTAGGATACAGACATTGCATCTGATGCCTAAATTTGATAAAGACTTCGTCATTAATACTGATCAGACAAGTGTGTTGATTTAAAAAAAATCTTTTTTTTTAGATTTTAACAGTAAGCTTATTCAATTCATCTAATTTGTTCCATTTTTTTTTCAGGGTGCCAATACAAATCTACTTTTTATAGGACTCTAGCAGACAAGAAAGCAGAACTATATTTGTTAAGTGACAAGACATGAATAAATGAAGTCATATCTATACAGCTCAATATGCTCTGACTTTATCAGGGAAACTATTGCCGAAAGTATTTGTGTCTTCAAGAACAAATGGGTAAATTTGGCCCAAGAGTCCAAAAAAATGTGGAGGAATACTCACAAAAATTTAAAAATGTTATAATAACATCTTCCAAGTTTGGGAAACTCTCAACAGAATTATATATTGACTTTCTCCAAAATTGCTTAAAACCTTTCGTGGAAAAATAAAATTTTCTTCTTCTCGTCAAATCTTGGAGAGGTCAAACAAAACCTGAAGTTTATGATGAAGTCTTCTAGGATGATTATAAAAAAAATGCCTACTTGCACTCTTAAAATTATTCCTCCTAAATGTACTCCAATTGGGCAACCTTGCGACGTTTATTTTTATAGGCAAGTAAAAAATTTCGTTAACCATTTGCAAAATTCGGCATGCTTAATAGAACAAACTCGTGAAATAAATTCACGAGAAGACTATTTTAAAGTCTAATTAATTGTTCATCATCAATTGTCATCGCCAATTTTTGAAAAATATAATTCGATATGCTTGGTACGTTACAAAACTATCTGAAGATAGAAAAATTTTCTTAAATTTAAAGGACGTGCGTTTTCCAAATCAACTTCTTAAAAAACATTGTTCATGCGGTAATTCTTCATTTATTAACTGTGCTATATAATAAAAAGTTAGTTGTCTTGATTGTTTTAATGATAATTATCACTCAGGTTCTTGTATATAATAAAAAAAAATATGTAAGACACAGTTAACTTTTTAATTATATTTATATTTAACTTTATTTATTATTATTTAATTTATTTTCACTTTTTATTAATAAGTATTATTATCATAACTATAAGTTGTTTTGTGTTTTAAAAAAGCAAAATAGTTACTATACTTATATAGAATATCATTTAAAAATCGAACAATCTTTTTTAAAAAATAAAATTATCTAATTTTGAAAATTTTAAATAAAATAAATTGGAGAGAAAAAAATAAAAGCGAAGTTGGCGCTCACGGAAATAGAACCCGGTCCATTGGAAAGTACTCCGATACGCTGTAGATCACGCCACGTCGACGTTGCATCAGAGAGAAAATATCTTGTATATAAGCTTAGTAAGATTTTCGAGCACTGTTTTCTCGAAATTGACTGTCCATTCGACGGAATTACATTGGGGTTTGGATACCCTATAGCAGTACTACTGTTACACAAAGTCTCGTACCCATAATTCCAGCGCGCAATAAATAACGAACCTTTAAATGCGGGATTCTCGGGAAAGAGCTAAACATGTGCAGTTGTTTATATTCATATACTATATCTCGGATCCAATTTTAAAAAGCTCGTAGCCGAAAACACGTATAGAAATTCAAAGTTTTGTGAAACATTATTCGGAAAAAAAAATGGATATTAACCACCCTCTAGTGCTTGTAGAAATCGATATAAAAACGTTTCTAACTCAATCATCATATCGGTGTGATCATGGGTCTCAGAGCAGGGAAAGTTCAATTACATATATGATACCATGAGCCCTGGAGAGAGAAACGCGTGATCACATATATGTGACCATGGTCCTGGACTGGTTAAATAATTTTTTAAATTATGTCACGTTTAATATCAATTCACGCTTTAAATATCCACTAGCACATTATTTCTTGACTTCACATGTGCTTTTTTATGTGTCTTCGTAAAAATTGGCACGGTTAATATATGGTGATATGTAATACATAGAAATTGGAAACTACGGTAAGTAGTTTTTTTCCATCCCCCAAGGTCTTTTTAGGATGTAATAGTATAGCGAAAGAGTAGCAATGATTTCAAGTCTATTTAGAACAGGGGTGGGTAAACTTTTCCAGGGTATGGGCTACTTCTAGCTTTCTCAAGGTTTTGCGGCTCACCCAGTAGCGTAGGTCTGGCGAGCTATATATAAAAGAAAAAGGCTTTCAATATTTATTATAACTTAGTAATAAGCACCGAGTATGTACTCACCTACACAGTTATAATTAAATATGCTTACACTTTAAAAATCACGTTTAAAGGAAAACGCAAGATAAAAACATAATAATAATAACCTCAAATATAATAATATCAAATGCGATACATTTATTACGAAACAATTCAATATATATTTAGAAATAAATATTTTCATCTATACTTAGTTCTCATAGCTACAACCAGTAGAAGACTTACTATTATTACTGTTATCTACATACTGTTAACCGGTATATATTTACTGAGTGTTAATCTTCAGACGATCACCCTAAAATACTTTGGTGGTCCACCGGTCGACCGCGATTGACTTAATGCCAACCACTGGTTTAGATGCTATTTTTTTAAAGCAATGCAAAAAAGGCCTATTAGTTGTGAAATATGAGCAAAGGTGTTAGGTAAAACGATAGAACAGAATTTTGATGGTGAAAAGATGAAGGCAATACATAGATATTTTGACAGGATAAAACTTCAATATGAAAAGAAATGAAACACACATATAAAATTTAAAATAAACATAACGATGTTCCCAATTGTAAAAAAAAGTTGAATGCAATTTATAACTTTCAAACAATTGCAATATTTTATGAATTAAAAAGCAAATAAATAAATAAATAAAGAATTTATTTCAAAGAAACAATGAAATGCATGGAACAAGTTACAATTCTGTATTTTAATACGACTGGTCATTTTATTGCGCATGAATACTTAGTAAAAGTAAATATATAAATATTATTTACATTGTTTTATAAGGATTTAATGCACATTAACAATGCAATTTTTAAACTTTTTTTTTTTCAAAAAAAAACCTCCCAAAAAAACTGGAAGGCATTTTTAAAAATAGTCTTAAATAAGCCTATTAAACATTCATATATGCAAAGTCTAATGTATTTTTCGAATTTTAATCCTATTAAATACCTCGGATGAACAAAGTATGTCTTCTGTGTCTCTTCCAATTATTTTCCGAAAGTGTCAGACCGCCCACCTGCAAGATGGCATTTATTGCCGTCCGTTGTCTGGATTAACTAAGTAAAAAGGAGAAAAAAATCACGTCGATAGAAATTTATGTCAAAGATAAAATCAATGTCACACACATGTTTGCCTTACATGCCTTAAGATAATAATAGAGAAATAAATACTTAAATAATAAATCTTTTAAAAGCTATATGTACTCTGTATTGTGTTAAAAATTTTAAAGAATATATATTCTCAAACCATTATTAATTAGACAACTAAGGCACATAACTAAAATACATTTGAAAATGTATAGATCAGATCAAAGAGAAATACAGAAACTATTGAGTAATTCACTGATTCAATAAACATATTTAAAATGGTGCCATTGTAAGGTGTTAGGGATTTCCTAATAATTATTTAAATTAATCGATATTAACTCAAATTAATTATATTTATATAATAGTAAGAAATTCATTCATTTTACGTATGTTCATAATCTTAATTTTAACCTAAATAATGTGATATATTTACCACATAACTTTGGGTTCAAACCAAGATATATTTTTGCAGTTTATATAATATTTTAACAATTTATTGATACATTAAACTTTAATTGTTCTGTTGTATTTATATATAAGAATTGTTTTTTTTTCTCACAAATGGTTTGTTTGTTTTAATTGTATCATAAAATTCACAAATAGAAAGTACTGATTTAATTCTAACTGTTAAGGCTTGTTTAATATTAGACATTGAAAGTCTACCTCTTTCTATAAAATAAATGTTTGTCATGGATGAAAAAAAATCTTCTAATTGGAATAGATGTCCCTTGCAAACACATATCAAACTCAGCAATTTAATAAACATTGTAACATGATGCATCAATCCTTTAACAAACCTTAAAATTTGCTTGCCACTTCTCTTCAATAATATCTGGCACTTTTTCTGAACTTTAACACCAACCTATTCTTTAGTTTTGAGTTACTCTTTTCAACAATGTACGTATATCAAACAGGTCTTCAATATTTATGAAGAATCTTACACAATTGTACCAACAACTTTTAATGTGTTGCTTTTGTCGTGAAATGACTAGTAGATACGTCCTCCATCAGAATCGACGTTAGTATATCTTTTAGGATAAACTAAGAGATGCAAGACCGTAAGAAAGTGCTTAAATACAAGCTGTTAAGACGTAGGTTAAAAATACTAAAAAAAAAATGTTTTCAGTAATAAAAGATTTAAGACTCCGCACATTTAGCTACTTAGGACCATACCCCGGACTGTAGTAAAATCCAGAAGTGTCTGGTATTATCTCGGATGTATGGTAAAATAAAACCATGAAAAGACAAAATGTAATTCCTACAAAGCTAAGAATTAATTAAATTTGATTTTAAAAAAGCTATGAAAACCCGCCAGAATAAATATAGATACAAAAATGTCAATAGACCGAAATAGAAAACTATTATATTTACTGGAGCATATATATATAATATATATATATATATATATATATGTGTGTGTGTTTAGTTAATTTTGAATGAAAAGTTATTTCGTAAAGTAAAAAAAATAGCTATATATAAATATACATACATATAACTGAATTTAAGAATACATTTATGTAATGTAATTTATATACTAATGCTGTATTACGAAATTACTTAATACGAAAAAAATTAATGTTTGTACAAACGTAAGTTTATTTTGAATAATACATTGTAATAAACATAATTAAAAGAACAAGACAAATTATATATTTACGTCTTGGCACTTGATATCTCTTCTCTGTTACTATTTTTCCGTTTTCTGATGAAAAACTTTGATATATATATATAAATTTGCCGATATTCTATTCGGGTCGCAAAAATGTCCGATGTGGACCGCATGCGACCCGCTGTCCTCGAGTTTGTCACGCCTGATGTAGAATGTACTTCTAGAGGGAGTTTGCCATAGAAACAGAATAGAAGCCAGGGAAATTACAGGAAAGGGGAAAAATGAGTTCAGACATTGGTTAAATTTAAGTTTTCTTGATAGATTAACAAACATTAAACTTAGAGGGAAATATTAGATTGCGAGTTATGAAATAGATTTCAACCAAAATTATTAAATGCACTAAAAAGTAGTCAACAAATACAAAGTTGTATCAATAAAGTATGGAATATAAAGAGAAAATATAACTTTTAAGAATGATTCAGGAGAAATATTTATGTAGTTCTCAGTAATACTTGTCAAATCTACACAGAATTTCAACCCACTTGACTTTTGCATGATTTGCTCTTTCAGGCCGTTGCTTGTTTGTACAATGATTTCTGATGTAGTGGTTGTCTTGTACGTAACGACTCCGCTTGAATGTTGACATCTTTTGAGTATCACTGACAAAGGCTACGGTTGTTTTGGACCGAACATTTGTAATGAGCTCGGTGAACTGAATAAGCAAATTGTACTTGAAATCAAAACAAACTTTCACTGACACAGAATAGAACTTACGATAGGGCGGTGGTTGTTAGACGGTACACATGATTCATAGAATTGAGCACGATAACTTTAATGTAGATACTTACAACTCTGGAGAGGTATATGGAGAAGGAAATTAAACGATATGTTTTTACAAATAATGCGTTTTACTTGTTTTACCCGCTATAAAGTTATTTTAAAAGTTTTGCACTACTTTTTAAGCTAAAATTTTCAATCTGTAACTCATTTAATAACTATTAGGAAGTTGAAACTATTTTCATGACGATTTATGAAACTGAGTTTGGGATTGCACTTTTTTTTTGTGTGAGTAACAATACAAATCCTTCTATTCAATTTTTAAAAAAAATTACAACCGAATTCTGTATACGTTTTAGTAAGAGTATTATAACTAACATTTAAATTCTTAATAATTATTATTTGTCAAAAAGAAGCAGTTATATCACTTATTACTTTTGTAGATACTAGTATTGCTTCAAACATGGCTCAGATGCTCATATACAGACATTTTCAAAATGAAACTTTGTACTGTTTTTTTGCCAACTTTTGATTTAGAATTTACATTTTAGCATGAGCACTATTTCTTTTCCAGATTATGAAATAACGTGTGACACGATATATCATCTCCTTGCAATCTTACTATTAATGGAAAAATAAAAACAAATATTTGTCTTAAATTACACATGAATGGAAATTTGAAAGTTTGAATACACTAAAATATTTAAATGTTTAACATTTATTGAATTTTTTTTTGAAAAAAGAATATATTATAAAAGAAACACAACTGTATAATTTTAGTCGTATAAACGATAAATATAAATATAGGGAAAATATAGAGCAAAAAAAAAATATTCAATTATTGAAAAAAAATTCGGAAATATCATACATACACATATTTTTCCAACTAAATGATTTATACCAATTTTTATATGACTAAAATTGACGTGAAAGCTTATCTTTGAAATAATGTCCATATATGTACAAAACTTTTCTCAAAGAGATAAAAAATGCACCAGTAACTGAAACATTTTTAGATTAATTGAAATAAAGATTGATTATTTTTATTTAGAAGAAATGGGAAAAAAGACAAACTGAAAAGATGCGGCAAACCACAAATTACCCCTCATCAATCACTTTTAAATAAAGATATAGAGGCTATCACTAAATTTCTTTCGTTTTGATTTTGCAGAAAGAATGACTTAAAACAAAAACAAAAGTTTGGAGATCAAAATTTTTTCTCACTATCTTCAATTCTGCTAGTAATTCTGAAGTTATTTTTGACCAAACTTTTTGTAAGATTACTAAAAAAATATAAACTAAAAATGAGATAAAATATGTTTTGAATCCTTAACAAAAGTTAATTTTCTGTATCAGGTATATATATAATCTTGAGGCTTACTTTCATTAAAACACTACTTTAGAGGTTACTCTTTTTTAATTTCTTTTCAATTCTAAAAAAAAGTTTTGATATGTTAAATTTTTGTTATTTAAAATATAAACCGGTCTTTTCCTTTTTTAATTTAGTAAATTAGTTTGAATTAAAGAGTAAAACGTTTCCAAGAATGATGCAAATTTTGAAACTTTGAAAAGAAATGCTCCAGATTTTTGAAATTGATAAATATCTGTTGCAAATGTTATTTCCGCTTACATTTAAGATTTAAAAAGAATTAAGTGATAAAATATGTTGCATAATTATAAAAAAAGAAAGATTAAACTTATAACGCCTACTCCCTGTATGCAATTTTTCAACAGTTTTTCCTTCCAAAATTCTTTCAAAGAAAAATTTCGTAATTTTCAATTTAAAAGAAAAACTTTATCATAAAAATGCGGTTAATATACTTTTGTACTGTATTTGAATGCTAATAATAAATACAAATGTAATATTGCTTCTAATTTGTTTAGTAGATGGTGTTAAAATGCTAAATTTTGAAATTATTTCTCTTGATTGAGAAAAGACAAGAGGCACATTTTCTTATTTGCTTACTTGTTATGGGGAAAAATGTGCCTTATCCAGGATGATCCAAAGTATTTATGGGGCATGGAATTTACAACGAAAAATCTATCCTTTTTTATAGTTGAGTAATTATTTGAAAGCTATAGGTGAAAGTAATATCTGCTGCTCGACAAATAAGCAATGATATTTGATTTGGTTTTAATTTAAGTGACAATGTGAAGCAAAATCAGAGCTGATGGTGACTGATTCAGCAACTGTACGATCCATAGTCAAATAGCGTGCTAAGAAATTCAGCTGACAACCGTCTTCTCTGAACTTCAACCCCATAAAAGAGCTTTGGGCCTAGAAAGATTTGGTACGATTCATCACCCATAAGTAGCTGATAGATATTCATTAGGAATAGGTTTATTATCTTGACAAGACTGCTCACAGGCTCGCTGTAGTGTACTCTCGGCTAAGCACGATTATTAGCATAAATTCACATCAAAAACTTTCAAGCCAAGGAAATAGTATCAAACTAATAAAAAAATATTAAATTCAATAACATTTTAATAGTTAACTTGTTCATTTTAAAAATTATTTCACCCATTGAAGAGGTGTTCGAAAGCTAAAATCTTATTTTTTTGACAATTTGAGATTTTTACATTTTCAAATTGTATAGATTTTAATCTTTCTAAAAATACCTTACTTTATCCGCTGAGGTAGTTAGAAACCCTTAAAACCTATTTTTAAATAATCGTCGAAACTAGGCCATGCTCGTTTAAATGGTGAAAAATGTAAACTCTGTTCTTGCTGAAAAGTTCAATATCTGTTATAAACCAAAACCTGTATCTTCTTGTAAATTGAGGCTTTTATTTTTTTTTTATTTCCAAGCCGTTTAGAAGGCTCACTGTATAGATTAAAATAAAATTATTTTAAAATGTAAATTTTGATGTTCGATATACCTTTTCTGAAAAACTACTGTTCACAGGTATGTAATCTTTTTTACGATATATTTATAATGATAGCTAATATATCTTAAAATGAGCTTTTTCTAAAAACCTCAAAAACTTATTTTTTACAATTTTTTTACGTGAAAAACGGATCAAATTTCACAATGATTGATGAAATATTTTATTAATTATGAAAGCATTCAAAATTAGCTAAAATCTCATTTCAGTATAATGAGAAAGGTGTATTTTAATTGTATGACAAATTTCAAACGTGTACAAATAACATATTATGAGAAAATGTACATCTAAAACAGCCAATTTCACATTGTTGGTATAGAGGTTTCCTACTCCTTTTATATATTTTGAAATTTTATGGAAATATAATAGAATTGAACCAAAATAACGACCTGGAAGAAAATATTATTTATATATGTATTTCTAACTTTTTTATTGTACGCTTTTTGCTACATTTAGAAATCCCTCAAAATTTACATTTGATTATACTATATTGCATTATTTTTTTTAATTATAAATAAATAAATTTCTTATGATAAATGAAATTAACACAAAAACACTTTCACATTTAATGCCTTACATATTTTATTTTGAAGAAAAAAACTATGTTTTAAAATAAAAGCAATATTTTAACGGTCTCTTTTATTTTATAAGTGTTCAGTGAATTATAGAGTCATAAAATTTTGTGAAATACTTATTTTATGAATAAATTATCTTAATTTAGCATTTATCTAAAATTTACTAAAAAAAAATAGATTATTTTTGTAAGACACCGAGCATAAAAAATCCAATTTGTATGTTGCTGATTGGATAACATGAGCTGCTTTCTAGAATCAAGAAAAATATTAAAATTTATTTTTTCCGGCATCTAATATATTTTTTTCCTGCAGAGGAAATGAGTATATATCAAAGGATGTTCGTTCTGATTAAAATGTTGGATCGAAATTGAATATTCCCGGCTCAAAATATTTCTTTCAACTCTGATTTTGCTTGAAAGGTACAACAAATTTGAACAACATTTTTTAAGGTAAAAAAAATGTTATATGAAGCTTTTATAACTTACATAATTTATTTTTGACTTAAAAATAAGTTAATGGGATGCTTTTTACGAAATAAATCGATAAAATGTTTTCACTCTGGTTCAAAATACATTTATTATTATTATTATTATTAATTATATTCCAGATTCACTTGAGATTCCCCATTTGTTAAAATATTCATGCTCTAAATATTATGCTAAAATAAAAATCAAAGGTTTTGGAAAAGATTATTTTAAATTTTCAATTTAAAAGTTAAATTTATAAATATTGATAAAAAACAAATTATCCAAAACATTTTAAAATTCAGTTAAAAAAATATTGTGTGTACCATTTTAGCGTGTTTTAATTATTATTTTTTTTTTTTGAATTTCATAAGACTTGATGAAAAATTTAAGATTTTCGTTCAGTGTTCTAAACTTATGTGCTATCTATGAATTTTTATTCTGTCTTATCTTTAAGTTTAAGAGGAAGAGCAATTACGTTTATTTTTTAAGTACAAATAATTATCATTCATTGAAATATATTACGAAAATATTATAAACTTAAAAGTTTTTCCCGTTACAAGGCTTGATTTTCTATTATTACTAAGAGCTAATTCCTGTGTTGCTTCATTATATAGCAAAAAAAAAAGCCATGTTTTCAATAAAAAAAATTAAGAAGAGAAAGTATTTTTTATAGCAATTTTCAATGTGAAAAGACAGAATAACTTCACGCAAAACAATGTTAATACTTTAAGGACTGCGTGAAACTTATACATTTAGTCATCTGTTTCCACCATTTAGAATTTTTTTTTCAATATATTAAGTGAGATCTATTTATTCAAATTTCTGTGAAATTATATTCAGATGAAATTTTTTTGTCATGTATAATAACAAAGCATTCTTTTTAACTGTGTTTATAAAATTAAGAATAAATTAGGGTTATTTAATCTTTGCTGCTGTATTGAGGTTTGTAAAGTGTAGAATTGTATACTATTTTTAATGGGGGGTCTTAGAATTTTAAAACTGTCTTTCACTTGCAGTTGATTTTTCTAAAATTAATTACAGAGTATTTGTTTCTTTCTTAAACCTTTGATACTCTGTTAATAATTACAAAATGGTCACACCTGAAACATGTCTGTTGTATGAGAGCACTTTTGTATTTTATTTTTAAGTATGCAAACTTCTCTTTCTAAGATGAACTTAAATAAACTTTTAGCGTAGCATTTAATGTTGAATTATTGAATATGGAAAAAAAACCCTTCTGTATAATATTAAATATCACACACATACTCTGAATAATTCTTATGTATTTACTTCATATTATATATTACTTTAACGAAAATATGCCTACAATTAACAATTTACATGCGTCTTCTAGTTTAGTATATTTTTGTACACTTTTGCTTCTGATTATTAGGATAAATATTTATAAAAAACAAAATCACTCACCATATATTTCTATCATTATTTATATTTTTCATTTTTCTCATTATTTAAAGATATTTAGAGATTAATCCTGTTTTTAATTTTTTATTAGATTACAAAAATAGCCAGATATTTAACAACCTGTGCAAAAATATAGTGGATCTAAAACCTAGAAGTTATGATACATGACACATTTATAACTTTAGTATGCAAATGTTAAGTGGTATATAATATTACAATTAAGATTTTCCAATTAAACTTCATGGAATGTTGTAAATTTGATACATGATCGGGGAATTTTTGATAAAAAGTTTTTATAGTTTCTAGTCCTTATTTCTTTTCCATTAAATTAAAAAGTAGATGTTCTGCATTAAATGTTAAACATATCTTTAATTAGAAATATTACGCAGTTTGAAAATAATTAAAATGTTAAAAAAAACACGATTTTGAAAAAAAATGCTGGAGTGTGGGTAGGTAATTTTTTTTAAAAGTTTGATTTATAATTACACATAAAACACGTGAATAAAAATATTATACCGTAAATATAGACACCTATATATATTCAGGAGTTACATGATTAAAAATATCGCATTACTAATTAATACATCGTTTCTCAAACTGTGGGCGACTTTACGAGGGGAACGCGAGCATGTTGAAACATAAAACAAAATATTATTTAAAAAAACAGTTTACTGAAAGTAAACAAACAGATTACATTATGACATAATAAAAAATAAAATACGCATTTATATTGATATATTAAACTTATAAATGTATCAGTGATACACAATGCCTTTTATAACTAATTTCACAATACTAAATTAAGAACGAGTTTAATAATTACCAGTGACCCCATGTGATTGTCATATATAAAATTATATACAAAAAATAACACTTAACTTTATAATTTATACGGTTCATAATTAATCCCTTAATTGCCGACTAAAAGTTACGCGATTCACTTCCCAATGCCAACCATTTACCACGTAGATGCTCGTATGTGATGTATTGGTGCTGGGGGGTAGGAAAATATTCTGAAGTAAGTAAATTCTTCGCAAACATTTTCAATGTCCTTTTATTGCATTCCAAAATCTTCGGAATGATTTTATGAATAGCAGTGTAGAGAAAAGATCATACTTCGGAAAGACATATAAATACGTCAGGGGAAATTAACGCTTTGACTGAGAGAGACGTTTATATACGCCAGTAGCACTTAAGAGTTAAAGTCGTATCATAGATTTAGCGTCGAAATACAGTACTATTGATTTCAGTACAGTGTTACTGTATGAGGGGCAGGGCGGGATGAAAATCATTGATGAATAATGGGTCGTGAATATTGAAACTTTGAGTAGCACTGAATTAATAACATATAAACATTCTAAATGATATTGGTGCTGAAATTAAAAGATGCATTATTGATGCTAATTGCTTTATGCATGGTCTAAGAGCTTTCTTAAAGTCAAAATTGATTGAAAATGACATGCAAAAGTTACACTTTATGAACCAATCATCAGCTCCGTACTTACATATGAGTCTGAAACTTTGACTAAATTATGGACTGAGCCATCTTTGAGCGAAAAATTCTTAGATATATCTTTAGTGCCGTGGTTAAGATCGGATTGTGGAGACAACACAGCATGATTTTAAAATATATAATCCAGCGTTTCTCTCTCTCAAACTGTGGGTGCGCTCCCCTTACGGGGCGTGACAACTCTACAAGGAAGGGGGCGAGCATATTGAAAAGTCGAGAACAAAAGATTTTAAAAAAATATTAATTTACTGAAAGTAAACAGATAAAATACATTTCGACATAATAGAAAAGTAAAATATACATTTACACTGATGTTACGTCTATAAATATATCAATGCTACGCAAAGTATTTTATAATTAATTTAACAATACTAAGTTAAAAACAAGTTTATTAATTACCAGTAACCCCATGGGCTTGTCATATAAATAATTTAAAACAAAAATTAACACTTATCTTGATAATTTTTATAGGTTTATAATTAAACCTTGACTGCCGATCAAAAGTTTCGCGATTCGCTTCCAAATGCCAACCGTTCTCCACGTTCGCACGCGTATATGATGTATTGGGGGGGGATAAAGAAGTAAAAAGTAATCTGGAATAATAGTAAATCCTTCGCAAACATTGTCAAGGTCATTTTATTACATTCCAAAATCTTCGGAATAATTTTATGGATAGCAGTGCACAGAAAAGATCGTACTTCGGAAAGATGTATATATACGTCTGGAGAAATAAATGTTTTGGCTTTGCAAGACGTTTATACACGGCGGGGGTCTTAAAGGTAAAAGTCGTATTGTAGTTTTAACGTCAAAGTACAGTATTATTGAATTCAGCAAATTGTTATTGTATGGGGGGCGCAATAAAACTTATGATTGAATATTTGGTCGCGAGTATTGCAACTTCGAGAATCACTGATATAATATATTTAAGGAAGCAGAAATAATTAAATCCATTAAGATTGTTCCTTTGAAATTTGCCGGCTACACGTGCCGTAAGGGGTCTCATTTTTGACATTCAGAATTTTCAATTACAAACCCATTGGAATTAGAACTAGAGGCATGCCCAAAATGAGATAGGCTGACTGTGTGGAAGATAGTTTTAAAGTTCTAAGAGAAACTAAGAACTGTCACTAAGCGGAGGTCCGAATTAAATAAGGTTTTTGAGAATGGCTTGTCCCACACGCACACACACACCTAGGACTGTTGTGTCAATAAAAGAAAAGAATGACTCACAGACACAATAAAATATATATTTATATATTTTCTCTTAATTCATATATACGTGATACAAAATTTATTTTCAGAACAAAACCCCTAATTTTATGCTTGTGTAAATTTTTTTCATTGGAAAGAAAGAATGTATTTAAAATTCCTATATGATGACATATTCCCATATGATGAATTATTGACGCATCGTAATAAACGCATGTCATGTTATTATAACCTGAAAAACAGATTAAGAAACAGACTCTTGAACTTAATATTTAATAAAAATAGCAGAACTTAAAATTTTTAATTAAATGTAGAACTTAAAAATTCTACATGAATGACGTTTGTGTTATATATCTGAAAAAAATGCAACCCAGAAAGCAATAAAAAAAAGCGTATGCATATGAAAACTTTTCATGGCTTAAAGCAGAATAATAAATCACACCAGGTAAAAAAATAATGAGAATAAAAAAAATTATGTTGTTCAGAGAAATTAATGCGAAATGCTTTGCTCTCTCAGAGTAATTAAGTCGTTAGTTTGCAAGTCTAAAAAATAGTAGAAAAAGTTTAAAAAAAAGTGAATAATGCGATTCTGTTTTAATTTTTTTTATGAATCTTAAAGAAGATTTTTTTGGCACACAATTCTTTTAAGCTTGCACTGAGTTGAATAATTATGTCAAATTATCATAAGAGATTGTGTATTTTATGTTTTCTTTTTTTGTTTACTAAAAGTATCACGTTTTTCAGATCGTTAAAATAAATATATCTCAGTCAGAAATCAACATAATATGAGTCCCTTATGAAATTTATAGCTGGTGAACATTAAAGACTTTATAATTTTATGTAATTTACTAAGTTGAATATTATAAATAATGAAGATACCTTATACCCCACAATTTGTCAATTTGTCATAAGGCGTTCAAGAACTCTATAATCCTTTTCGTTCATTTACAAAACTATTAATTCAAGGAGAAGAACTTTATTTGTATTCTTTGCATTCAATCTCACACACATTTCTCATTAATTAAATCCGACTTTATTCAAAACTTCATTTTTTTACTTCATTTGTTATTTGGGTTTGTAATGATTTAGCCAAATTTGAAATAAATACATAATTTGGATACTGAAAAATTAAATATTTCTCTGCGCATAATTTCAAAAATCTGTATTAGGTTTATTGACTGTTTATAAAAAAATATCGAATCAGCAAAATATACGTCTTTTTAAGATTTTAACAGTACACTCAAATTTATTAAATTGATGTTTATATTAAAAGAAGTAACTCGACAAGAAAGAAAAAGTGCTGCTATATTTTACTTTACCGAGTGTCTGAATAAACGACGATAGAAAAATTCAAGAGATTCAATTTTTATAAAATTCCCGTTCATAATGAATATATATATATCTCTTTTGAAACATGTATTTTTTTCCTTTTTATAAATGACAGAAATATAGACACTGTGTCTCAAAAATAATAAGTAAACAGGAAGGAGATGAGGTTTGGAAGAACTAAATGCTCCCACCCTACCTAACTACTAAATTATAATACGAAACCACAAAGATATAGAAAAACAATTTTAGTACTATGATTATTATAATACAGAATGGATTATTAAAAATCGGAAATTATATGAACTCATTCTAAGATTTTTCATAAATATAACCAAAATTAAATTTTTGAGAAATTATTCTCTCTAAAAAAATAAATTTGAAAAAATTCTTAAAAACATATATTAAGAGACCGCAATTCATTAATATAAAAGCATTTCACCGGAATGAATTTTTATTTACAAGTTTGGTATTTTTTAGGTTGTTTATATTTTTACTTATTTGTTTTTATTTTAATTTAAAATAATGAAAGATAACTTGTGAATACTAGAATTTTTGTGAACAACACATTAGTCTAAAGGGAAATAAATTACTTCAACAAAATTTTCATTTAAAAAAAAGAAATAGCTTTTCATTATTAAAATTGAATATCTATATATAAGCAATAATTAATATATTAATGAAAATTTTAACTAAAATTAATTCCTTAATTTTTTTTTCAGGATTGTAATTTGTAATAATTTTAGAACTAAAATATACTAAAGTGAAGCGAACAGTTTTTACTATATTTTCAGTTTAATTGCATAAAATTTAAGAATTTTTTGAGCTCATACGTTTAAATTTAAACACTTAATTTACCTTTAATGAAGGAAACGTTACATTTTAAAATTACAAAAAAAAAAACCTTTAATGGAATTGCTGTTTTTTATTCGTTTTGGCTGAATTGAACATAATTAATAATAAACTGAAACGGATTTTCAGCGTCTTAAATCATTTTAAAAGAAAAAAAAAAAAAATTAGATTTTTTTATTCAACATTTTTTTATGTAATTAATTTTATCCATACATTAAATAATTATACATATTTATAAATTTCTAATTTTCTAAGCGTCTTACTTATATTTCAATTTAACGGTAAAACTAAGAAAGTAATTTCAAATAAACCGTATAAAATATTAAATAAATCCTTTTATTTTATATTTGATTTATTTTATGATAAAGACAAATCAATAGGGTATAAATCTAGGCAGGATGCATTTTTCCGATTATTTGCTCACATTTTGATATTGTGAGATAATTGCTGGTATCATTCAATAAAAGCAACCGTTCAATGTGGTTTTTTTATGTCAACGTCTATAAACAATCTCGTGTTCAATATATGTTCATTGAAATTATGCATAAACATTTAGTTCTGAATAATTTTAATCATTCTGATGTTTTATACTTTAATTTACTTCAGAGCAATATGAAATTAGGAACCATTGAAAACATGAGTATCTAAACATACAATAATTAATATGGTATTTTTGTTTGAGTCCTATGGAAAAAGTAAGTATTAATCAATTGCTTTCCTGGATAAAGAAATGCAATATACCACTAATTTTAGATAATAATTGCAAAAACAAATTTCTGACAAATAATTGTATTGATTAGTTTATAGTATTGAACTAACAGTCTGGAAAAGCAAATATTTTTGCCTAAAAATTTTAATACAGTCTGATTACCTCATTCATTGAAAGGCGAAGTTTATTAGTTGAAATAAAAAATATATTTTGTTGTAAAATGTGTATGGATTTCTCCTCTAAATGTATTATAAATACAAATTTAAAAATATTTCAATGGTAACATATGGTATAACTATAACTTAGTGCTCAGGACAGAAATATAGCACCCAGTATTCAAATGTAATAAAATTTTAAACTAGAATATTCAAAAAAAAAAGGAAAAATATAGTTTTTGAATTTTTATAGTTTTGGAAAAAAAATTATTTAGAAACACACAGAAAATATTTCTCTTTCTTTGTCCGTGAAATATTTTCTTTTAAACTGAATCAAGTAACTATCAAGTTATTTAAAAAATATATCTGTGCATCTTTTATATGTTTCATCACATCGTAATATAGTACGATCTCGTAATAAAATTATATATATATATATATATATATATATATATATATTATTATTATTATTATTATTAAGGCAAAATAATGCTTGATTTAAACATAATTTCAATGATATGAAATAAAAAACTTTCACACTTTAAATATCTAATTAATACTTTCTAGAACAAAAATTAATGCATGTAATGTTTCTACTTGATCTTAGGAAAATAATTTTTTTTGGCTGTAATCATTGATGCTGTAATTGCATAAATACTTTCAAAACATTTCGATTTAAGAAATTTCAAAAGACTTTTATATTTAAAAGGCGTACCGAAACACTAATGAATATTTCAGTAAGAGGTTGAAGTCCCCAAATAAAAAATTCTTAAACCTTTACGCATCTCTGTAAGTATAGAAAATTTTAGAACTAATGATACAATTAAAACAGTAGAGAATGATTTTTTTAAAAAACTTCAGCGAAAAACGCTATAAAATTTAAGAATTATTTTGAGTTCATGCTTTGGAATTTATACATTTAATATACATTTAATGAATGAAATGTTATCTTATAAAACTTTAGAATCATGACTTCGATAGAATTGCTATGTTTTTATTTATGTTAGCTAATTGTGCCTAATTAATAATAAGCAAAAACCTATTTTTAGGGCCTTAAAATAATCTAAAGGAAAAACACATTAGGAAAATTCTTCTTAGCGTTTTTGAAGTAATTAATTTAATTGATAATAGATCATTACATTTATTCATATCTGTCTGATTTTCTGAACGTCTTATTTATGTTTTAGTGTTTGTTTCAACGTACATGTGAGACTTTACTTGCTTTGATTTGATTAATATATATATATATATATATATATATATATACATATATAAATACATATATATATACATATATATATATATATACATATATATATACATATATATACATATATATATACATATATATATATATATATGTATATATATATATATATATATATATATATAATCCAATATAAGAATTTTTTAATATATAATCATATACATATACATACACATATATATAAATTTATACACACATATACATATACATATAAACAAAAATATAAAAATAATCATATAGTTATAAACCTAAGATAACTAAAAGTAGGAAGTAGGCACACAGTAAAGACAAATTCCTGGCCTTAGGAACCAGGATTGCAGGTTTAAACAAGTTTTGCGGCGCCAACCTTCACCTGTAATTTGTCATACTATGTACCAAGAGGAAAGGAAAGAGTTCTATACGTAAAATTTAAATATTAAGTCATTAAACAAGAATATATGAACATAAACATAACCTACTAAAACGGATTTGTAACGATGGCCAAGAGTGCATTATCGTGTTCCCGCCAAATAGGGAGAGCAGAACCGCATAAAGTTACTTGCGATACGATATAAGAAACGATTAATTGCGATACGATATACGATAATAAGAAATATATATATATACTTTTAAAAATCATAAAAATAAAAATAAAAATCATAAAATTAGCGTAAATTATAAAGAAACTCTGAAAAATATATATTAAAGATTTTTTTTTAAAAAAAAGCAAGCATGTGGCGCCATCTATTTAATAATTGTAGGATAAATTAGATATTGTCTAAATTTAAAAAAATTACAAAACATAATAACAGTAAATAATTACATTAATACAAATTGTATCATAAAAAATCATTATAAATATAGTTACAAAGAAAATTAGCAGGGTATCCATGTTCAATACAGTGATTAAAATTTTTTTTAAGATTTAAAAAAATATTAGCTTTATCGCTAACTAATACTTTATTGCGATAAATATAGTTAAAAATAATATTTCTATATATAGATATTGATAAATTAGAATTCCAGTAAGGCACTTTGATGATATTAAAATTAAAGGCATCTCTTTTATCATAAATATTAGTATGTAGTTTCAAATCCTTAATATACAGAGATACATCTAGGTAATTTGTTTTGATTGGATTATTATTAATTTTAACTAAGTTCAAGTAGGACGGATCAGTTCTTCACAACGTTTCTTAATAGTCTCACGTTCAACTTCCCGTTCTTTTTTTTTTTTATCTAAGTGAGCTTTGGAAACTTCATTTACATAGGTTTGTTGCTCATTTCTCCATTTTTAGGACTGCTATGTGCTTTTACTATTATTTGAAATCTTCCTTTCAGCTTCTTAGCATCAGCTTTAAGTTGTGCTATATATTTGACTTTAACGGATACATCTTCAGAAAGAATCATGAGCGATTGGTCTCTGCAGACTGGGACTTCTTTTTCCACAAACTTCATCTCAAACTCTTTAATTTGTTGTCTAATTTTCATTCTGTTGCTTTAATTTATTGTTTTCTTCTTTCAGAGATTGATGTGACTATTTCAAATATTCGATTTCTTCCTCCAGATTTTTTGCTTCCTTTAGTTCCAAGCATTCCGAATTAATTGCTTCTTCAAAATCTTCATTATTCAAAATGTGGGAAAATTAACTGCAGAGGTGCTTTCATCACAAACATTAGCAAAAATTACAAGTAGATCATAATTAATTTTGCCGCATCAATGCATGCCTGTCACAAATATCACAGGAAATAACATTTTTCAAATGTATTTTTTGATTTGGTCTCAAGTAAATTAGGCAGATATAGAAAATTACGTTGAGTTTTTATCGAAAGAAATGCTTGATATTAAAATTGAAGACAATTTTCTGTTTGAAGTAGAACGAAAACTGAATGTATATTTAAATTCTAATAAAATAGAACAATTGGAAAATCAACATACTGACAAATTGATAAAAGATGAGTGAAATTACTTAAATCATTTTAAAAATGAAGACATTCCATATGAAAACGTAATTATTCTTGTTAAATTTACGTTGTGCTGCCTTAGAACTAATGCAGTGGTTGAAAGAGTTCTTTTCATTTGGTAATGATTTTGACTAGTGAGTGAAGTGAATGAAGTGACTAGTGAGCAATCAAAATTGAATGTTAATATTTTAGCTACAGTGCTTACCGTAAATTCAGTATGAAGGATATTTCTTGCCCGAATTTTCCGATATTATATATTGACCAAAAAACTTCATTCAATGGAAAAATACTCGTTTAAGATAATAATTAAAAATATTGTAAGCGTAACTAGCGAATTTTTGTTTGGATTAATAAAACGTTTTATATAAAGGGTGTTTTTTTAGAGGTATAGAACTTTAAATTGCAATAAAACAACGATGTATTATTCGATTGACATGAATTTTTTTTATTCTAAAGATAATCTTGTGGCATTACAATTTAAATATGATTTCTGGCATAGGACTGCTACGGCTGGCTCGGATGTAGTCCAATTTTTGATGACTTTTTCCAACATTTGTAACCGTATATCGGCAATAACACGGCGAATGTTGTCTTCCAAATGATCAAGCGTTTGTGGCTTATCTGCATAGACCAATGACTTTACATAGCCCCACAGAAAATAGTCTAGCGGTGTTAAATCACAGGATCTTGGAGGCCAATTCACAGGTCCAAAACGTGAAATTAGGCGATCACCAAACGTGTCTTTCAGTACATCGATTGTGGCACGAGCTGTGTGACATGTTGCGCCGTCTTGTTGGAATCACAGCTCCTGGACATCATGATTGTTCAATTCAGGAATGAAAAAGTTAGCAATCATGGCTCTATACTGATCACCATTGACTGTAACGTTGTGGCCTTCATCGTTTTTGAAGAAGTACGGACCAATGATTCCACCAGCCCATAAAGCGCACCAAACACTCAGTTTTTCTGGATGTAACGGTGTTTCGACATACACTTGTGGATTAGCTTCACTTCAAATGCGGCACTTTTGTTTGTTGACGTAGCCATTCAACCAGAAGTGTGCTTCATCGCTAAACAAAATTCGCTTATGAAAATCTGGAACAACGGCAATCTCGTTTTGGGCCCATTCGACGAATCTACACCTTGCTTGATCATATTTAAAATGTAATGGTACAAGATTATCTTTCGAATAAAAACAAATTCATGTCAATCGAATAATACATCGTTGTTTTATTGCAATTTAAAGTTCTATACCTCTAAAAACACCCTTTAGTTAAATTGTCATTTTGTCTTAAAAGTTTCGTCTTCCTTTCTATATTAAAATAAAGATCACCTTATTATTAAGAATATGGATTGTTGCGGGTTAAGTATAATTTTGAATGGTTATGTTGTTCTCAAAGAAGCCAATGCTTTGAACTTTATCTTTACCAATACCGAAAAAAGTTATTTGGGAAAGATACAAAGGAGCGGAACCAAATGTTAGATATGTTTCCTTATTTATAATTGTGGCTTGAGATGCAGGGTCACGAAGAACATTTAACTTAGTACATTTAATTAATACTTCATCATTCATATCGTGTGCAGAAAATTGTCCAGATGATTGTAAAATTGACTGAACAGACTTGTCAGAAGGATCATCAAATTTATGGTTAGATGTTAAATTATTTTGATTTTATGGCCAATCAGTATGTACGTGGTCAAAATTATTGCAACCACAACATTGTTTCCCTTGTGTTATATTGGTACAATGGCTATTTTTTATGTCCTTTTAAACCACAAGAATAAAAAACGCACTTTGGGTTTGGAGTATGCATTCGTTCCAATTTCGTATTACAAGGGGTAATCATCAAGTTCTCTTCCTTTGCCAAACATTTCTCGAAGCTTCAATCAGTTTATCTCAAAAATGTTAAGTTTTCCCTTAAATTCAGAGATTGATTTACCACAATACAAAATACTTTTATCGTCAGATGATTCAGGGATACCATTAATAGTGTAAATGAGTGAGGAAATATCGGGACAATCTCTGTGGACTAAATTGCACAATCTAAAAGGTATTCTTGTAAGCTTTAAGATGTTTTCATACGTCTAGATTCCATCAATTGATGTAATTTGTTGCTATTTATTTTATCCGAAAATTCTTCTAATAAACGCTACTTCATTTGATTCCATTTAGTAATATCTCGAACAGATCTAAATAATCGCAGTGCCAGACATTTTTTAACAAAAAATTATATGATACATTGGATTTGTTATTTTTTACTAATTAAAAATATCTTGTGCATCAGAGATAAAAATTTCAAATCTCAAATTATTTCGAGACCAGAACCTTTTCACTAAATCTACAATATTTTTTTAACTAAATGCATGAAAATAATTTATATATCGTTTAAAAAATTATTTTCAGCTGCATCATCAAAACAGACGTTGTGATTTACGGTTTTCAATTCGAGTTTCTAAATTATTCATTTTTGTTCCGTTTCGGGTTAGCGGGGAAAAGTTATTAAGCTCTGGTGCTTCAAAATCATAAATTTCGCTAAAATCCGATTGCTTCGGTTGGAAAAGGGATAGATGACAGAAACTTTTTTTAAAAAATAATATCACTACATTTCTCTGTATCACTAAATAATTCTAAATATAGCACTGTTTATGTTGTAATAAGGTCTTTAGTAGAATATTCAGAAAGGAATTTTTGTCTATTTGTGTGACTTTGTGTTGAAATCAGGTTCATAAACAGACAATTTCCGTAATCTAGAGCGATTTAGTCTGCCGCCTTCTTCCTTCTTCCGATGCCAAAGTTTAATATAATTCGTAACTGCAGTTCTTATAAATTGGGCAACTTTTGGGAAAATACTTAGGGTAGTTATTGCTCAATAATTTTAAGCAACTAATATACCAATTTTCAGTTATCAAATATACACACTTAGTGTATTTGATTTATAATAAACACTCAGGAGAAATTAAAATTAACATCAAAATTTTAAAAGTTTCTTCTTTTAATAACACAAAAATATTACTCAGTAAAATATTAATTCTCGAAATATTCACCAAAATATGAAATATATAAAATAATTTTTGTTTCAAGAAATCACTTAAAATTTAAATAAGCATAAAATTGTTCGTCAAAATAATCGCATCAAAATTCTTCAAAATAATCTCATCGAATTTATATTTAAAAACAGATTCGCGTTCAAGAAACGGGGGTTGTAACCTCAGTTTCAAGAAGTCAAAGTATTCTTGAATTTAAAAAAAAAATATTTTATAGAAAAAAATGACATCCAAATTCAACATCAAATAAGCAAAAAGTTTTCATTAAATAACTTTCTCAAATCTTCCCCAATTACAAGATTTTTAAAACATACACATTTTCTTGAACAATTTGTTCAAGACTCTAAAAAGCGTTCTTAAAAATATGAGAACGTTTTTATAATTCTTGAAGAAATTTTTAAGGGCTGCCGGTAGTTAGAGAATCTACACCGAAATCGTCCAATACCCTGTTGCATCGTTTTGTCTCAGTTATAGATGTTTGCCGGAATCACAGTTATAGTTAGTGGTGGTAATTCCAGTTAGGAGTCACTGTTGCACAAAAAGGCGTAGATGGATACTACATATTTATACACTTGCCTCTGAAAGTCTGTGGACAGGCAATCATCTTACGTGTTTATGTTATAATTACTATTAAAATCTTGCTTTAGAAAATGAAAATTCTTGTCAGCAATTCTTCAAAATTTCCTTATTCAAAAACAACAACAAAATTCAACTTTACAAGAAAAAAAAAACAAGAATAACCACCAAATTATCACCAACCACCCGCGCCAAAAGTCTAAGTACACTTACAAAATGGAGCTTTTAAGGACCTTTTATTGTAAAATAATTGCACTAAATTGTGTTTTAAGTAATTATAATGCTCATTTTACGATTTATTTCGGATTTGAGATTTGAAAGCTTTTATGATTCCATGACCGGCAACAGAATAGAAAATGATATATTATTGAAAGCAAAATCATAACATATCTTTAGAAAAGGGATAGATTTTTAAAGCACTTGTTGAAATTGTTAATATGAGATATTCATTGATTCAAAAGTGTTCGTAAACTATAAATCAACTAAAAATTGAATGTTCAAGCCAAGAACCGGCCACCCGTCTGCAGTATACACTCGAGAACCCTGATTTGTAATACGCTCTATAAAAAATAAATCCAATACAATAAGCTTCATAAATAGATACAAGTTTTGCTAAGATATTGGAAAAAAAGTGTGACTTTAATTACAATTCAAAGAAAACTGAAAAAAGATGACTATCATGCCCGAGTTGCAAACAGGAAGCCATTCATCTTTCGAATGAACAGAGCTAACAGAATGACCTTTTCCAAAAACCACCTAAATAGAACACATATTTTTTAGAAAAATATAATAGATTCGATTGAAAGTAATTTTTGTAATTTAGCATCAAAAAGCACAAAAAAAAATGCCTGCAAAAATTCCTGGACAAATCTTAAGAAAGAGAATCCTTTTCCATTATCAAACATGGAGGAGGCATAATGTTTCGGGGTGCATTGGAAGCCTTCCAGCTGTTAACCTGGAATTTATTGAATCAACAATGTACAAAATTGGTTTTTAAATTTATTCAAGTAAAATATCAGGTCATATGCCGAGAATTTTGCGGTGGGTAATGATTTTTATTTTCAGCGGCACAAAGGTACCAACCAAATAGCTCACATTGTGAAACCATTGTGAAACATTGGCTTTGATCTGACATGTCCCAAACCAATTCCGAAAGTCACCCTGGTCCCCAAACCTAAGCACAATACGGCATTTGTGGAATTTAATAAAGTGAATAATTAGGGAGAACGTAATATTATCCAAGGAAGTGCTCAAATCGGTCAGAGTAGAAGAATGAAACAAAATATCCACGGATGAAGCATTTAAGATGGTTAAATCCTTGCCAAATATGTTGAAAAAGTTATGGAAAGAATGGAATAGCTTAAAAAGTTTTAAATTTTAGTTACAATCCATTATTGTAAAGGCTTTTTTCCAGTGTACGCAGACTTTTGATGCACACGATTAGTGTCGTTCTCAAGTTATAAAAATATTTGTATTATTTTATGTAACATTCAGGTGATTGTTACTTATACTATTTGAATTTACGACATAAAATGAATCAATAAAAATAGCATTGATCCAGAAAAACTTCATTCAATTAGCGATCTTTGTATAAATATGACAAATGATCGCTTGTACGCAGACTTTCGGAGGCAAGTGTATATATATATATATATACGCATTATGATCCAAAAAATTGAGAACTGTGGCCTTTGCTGGCTACGATAGCAAGTATTTAAAGTTAAGCTACGTGCGATGGATTCTCCCAATCTTCTCGTACCTGACCAAGTTGGTTTATTCCATGTCATGTGACCTAACCTCTCACGCAGCTGTTATCTTCTAAAGCTAGTTAGCTTTGCTCCGCGATGTAAAAAAGATGCCTTTTCTTGAACAGAGTTGAACATTAAATTGTATTAATACATAAGTGTAGCACCAATGGAGACTTTGAAAATGCTAAGTAATATGTGTGGTGAATCTACCGTGACGAGATCCTAGGTTTAAAAATAGCATCGATGTTTTAAAGAGGGTGAATAATCCATTGGAGACAATGAATGCATTGGATGACTTTCGACTTCACATTACACAGAAAACGTTGCGTTGATGTATGATTGTGTTCGAAAAGATCGTCACCAAACACACAAATCTCTGCAGCTACACACCTCAAAAATGAGTCGTTTGAGGGAATCCATTCTTGCTGAGTGACAATTGGTATTTTCTGCACTACAACTCGCCAGCACAACGATCCCAATTGGTAAAAGAGTTTCTCACCTAAACTCGTGCTAATGAACTTCCACATCCTCCCTATTCATCAGATTCAGTCGCGGGACATTTACTTTTCCCATCAATGGATTACATTTACAAGGACGCCGTTTTGTATTATCATATGAGATAAAAGCAGCATCGCAGCAGGACTCATGGGAAGTTGCAAAAAAATGGCTTCCAGCTGTTCTTCCAAAATTTATACGAACGCTGGCAGAAAAGTATCATCTCCCAAAGGAACTAATTTTAAGGTGGATATGCTTCGGTGTTGTGAACTATTGAGGTTATGGTTTTCTACATCTTATCCCTGAACGTTTCGATCATACTACATATATATATACAGTATGATCCTGAATTCACGATACAAAATTTAAGGATAGATACAGGACATTTTAACAATCATTTATTGTATAGGGGTGTATGGGTGCAATTGCGACTGTGAGACGCAAACAGGAGAAAACAAGAAAAATGTAATGGGACTGTTGGTTGGCTGCGTTGCTGGTAGGGGGAGGTAAATGTCGCACCGTCGTTCAATGCAATGCATCTTAGTAGAGGAAAGCGCTATTTCAATTATGCTGACGTTTACGATGAGAGACTGTACGTATGCTGAAAATAGAGACAGGCATCACATGTATGTCCAAGCAAATGGTAATGACAGATCTACGCTACGAATGTATCATGCGCTGTTTCCTGATCGTCGAATGCCGCAACACAGAATATTTCAGCGGTTACATCAGCCATGATGTAGGTCGAAAATGATCTGTATGCAGTTCAAGCCTGGAGTAAAGGAACGTTGTGGCTAATATTCCTGAGTCAAGCTCAACAGCTGTTCATCACGTAAATGTGAGTCGTTAGACCGTTTTCAGAGTGTTAAACGGAAGTCGGTTGCACACTGCCATTTTCAGCGAGTACTCAGACTAGTCTTTCAGTCCCGGCAGACTATCTTCTCAGACTGCCAGTGTGTGGTACAGCAATGTGCACTGCAGCTCGACTTCATAGATCATGTGCTAAACAATTATGAACAGTTAGTGTAAATTTTACACATGTCAACGCTTTCGCTTTCGGCGCTTTCAATAAACACACACACACATTGACTTTCCTCTCGCCTCTTATTTCTCATGTTCGTTCTTCACCGCGTCACTTGCGCCTATACATTCCTATACAATAAATGATTGTTTCATTGTCATGTACTTACCTTTAAAACTGGTCAGATTAATTCGGGACCACCCTGTATATACGAGGGTTCGGGCATATGTCATGGCAACTATTTTTTTCTTGTACATATATGAATGGATCACAAAAGTGTATGCGTCGTGTGGAAGTTCTGTATGCTTAGTGTGCATTCAAAAGTACAGATGGCTCTGTGATAGCTGGTAGTAGCGCAGCGAGGTCTGTGAAATCAGTCAGTTTGTGTGTGCCGTTGGATAGAAGTAACCCGTGTTGAGCTGCGTTCTTACATCAAAATAGCCGTACTACGAGAGAAAAATGCAATGGAACATCACAGTATATTAGTGGAAACCCTTGGAAATAATGCCTTACCAAACCGTACAGTAGCACGGTGGGTGTACTGTGTAGTCATTCTTTTGCACCGTGAAGACGATTTTGCCCTGTATACTATCATGATAAGATAGTGTGTTACGATATTTCAGTGCTATTCATTGTCCACACATGTAGTTAACACCTTGTCCTTTCGTCTGCATATGTCACATTTTCCAACCGGACTGGTATCTTCAAGGGGAAAAAAACAGTTGTCATGACTTTTTTGCCCCAACCCTCGTATATATATATACTTCTAGCCAAACAAAATGCATTTTACTGAGGGAAGCATGCAAGCCAAGTGAAATTTATATCCCGTTTTGGTGGTGATAAAATATACAAATCATCACTATTATAGTGCAGGCGCACAAGGACAGATGGATATGAAATGAATTAATTTTGAACATGTATCTGATTCGCGCTTCAAAGACCGACAATTTTATCTACATACCTCATAACATGTACAACATCTGAGGTTTTCCGTAGCATTTACGACTTAGGAAGAAGCGTAGAAAAAAAATGGCTCCGAGACGTTAGTGAGCTCAATATCATCAGTAAACTATTGGGGAACGTAACAGTATTATCAAACTCTGTGAACTGGGTTTGTTTCTGTACACAATAACAACTAATGTTGGGCGCAACGTGAGTAATATCCAACGCTGTATCACAAAAAAGCTCACCAAGGGGGAATATCATCAGTATACTATTGGGGAATGTAACATTATTATCGAACTCTATGAACTGGGTTTGTTTCTGTACACAATAACAACTAAAGTTGGGCGCAACGTGAGTAATATCCAACGCTGTATCACAAAAAAGCTCACCAAGGGGGAATATCATCAGTATACTATTGGGGAATGTAACATTATTATCGAACTCTATGAACTGGGTTTGTTTCTGTACACAATAACAACTAATGTTGGGCGCAACGTGAGTAATATCCAACGCTGTATCACAAAAAAAGCTCACCAAGGGGGAATATCATCAGTATACTATTGGGGAATGTAAAATTATTATCGAACTCTATGAACTGGGTTTGTTTCTGTACACAATAACAACTAATGTTGGGCACAACTTGAGTACTATCCAAATCAAATCACAAAAAAAGCTCACCAAGGGGGAATGGTAAGCACAGGTGCACTTCAGAACTCGCAGACCGGCGCACAGTTGACAGTTCTCCCGATATGGCGCACGGAAATTATTTTATGGTTTTAATGTCTTCGTAATCATATCTAATGATCAAAAATCATATTTTATGTAACTCGGGAACTCTTTTCTGTTTTTTACAACGAAAAACGGTAAATAGGCACTTAAATGATTTATGTCAAGTTTGAATTTGATCATAAATAAATTATTGCTAAGTGGAACCAGTTTTTGAACAAGGATCTAAGGATGTTAAAAGAAGCAGTAATTTGACACGACGGAGAATATATAGGAGGTATAGTGTGGAAAGTTAAACAAATTAAATTTTAACAGATTAAACAAATATCAAACATAACATTGTAGATATACGATAAAGGATAATAGGTAGTGTTTAAAAGGTCTCGGCACACTTCGAGCATTTTTTAAATATATTTAAAAAATATATTTTAGCATTTCATATAAAGTTTCTATTTGAGAAAATGACACGAGATAAAATTTTGCACATATTAATGCAATTTTACATATTTAATTTTTTAAAAATAGTTTGGGAATTTTTAAACCTTTTGTGTTAATTAATGTTTTGACAAGAAATTTTCGTAATATTTCTAAGGATATTTTAAACACCTTTAGGGAATAATTTTACAATCTATTAATTAGTTTTAGAGAAAAAATAACAAAATGTTCATACAAATGCTGACATTCAACCAAAAGCCTAATATCTCCCACATTTCAATTTTTTTTAAAAAAAAATATTAAATTCACAGCAAAATGGATCTCTAGTTTTGTTACATGCATTACATATAAGGCACAGGGAAAAAAAGAGAAGTGATTGGTAAAAATACTTGTGGAAGAAGTAGTATTTTGAATGCGAAAAAACACAAGCTGAGAAAAACCCTTTTAAAGTTTATAATTCTGTAAACATAATTATTATAAGCTTAAATAAACATAAAATACCACACTAAAATATTATCTATACATTTTTCTTAAAAATAATAAAATCTAATATAAATCTTTCTTCCCGACAACCACGCATCATTCAACTTCGATAAGAACTTTTCATTTCTATGACAACTCTTACAGATGAGTGACAAAATAATACGAACACCTGTGAAAGAGGAGAAAAGCTTTATTAATAGGGAGTTGGACCCCCCTTTTACTGAATTACAGACAGTATGCGACGTGAGATGGACGCATAGAGGTCATGAACAACTTGTAATGGAATATGAAGCCATTCTTCGTGGAGAGCGGTCTCTAAGGCCGAAATCGTAGATGGTGAAGGGAATCAAGCATGTAGTTTTGACTCCAAATATCTCCACAAATGCTCAATAATATTTAAATCAGGTGACTGAGGGGCCAATCAAGATGACCTACTTCCCCCTCATGCTCTGCAAACCATTCTAGCACGATTTTAGCAGTGTGGATAGGAGCGTTGTCGTCTTAATAAAGTGGGCATTCTCCGGGAAATGAAGTCTGGACAAATGGATGCGCCTGATCCCCAGGGATATTGACAGAGTGGGCAGCTTTAACCTTGCCATGCAGAGTAACAAGTGGCCCAAGACCACGCCAAGATATCGCCCCCCATACCATAAGGGACCCACCTCCATGCTTAACAGTCGGCACGATGCATTCAGGAGCAAGTGCTTCTTTCGGCGTTCTCCACACATAAACGCGTCCGGTGGTTTGGATTAGGGTGAACTTCGATTCATCCGACCAGATGACTTGTTGCCACTGTTGTGGGGTCTACTGTCTGTGTGTTCTACACCACTGGCGTCGCTGTAAAGCATGACGTGCTGTTACCAATGGTTTACGAATTCCAACTCTTCCATACAAGTTCGAAGCATGAAGTTCCCTTTGGACGGTTCTTCTTAAATAGGGTTACGAAGATGACTATTAACCTCAGACGTTATCTGGGATAGCGATTGCTTGCGCTTTCGGGCCACTATGCGGGTTAAGACTCTTTTATCCCTGTCGGTAAGCTTTCTTTTCCGTCGACTGTTGTGCTTGCCAGACGTCACATTCCCGCATTTCTTGTATGCTGTCATAACGGCGGATACAGTACTCCTTGCACGCCCCAAATAAATGGCTGTTTCCGTCACCGAGCAACCATCTCACCTCATTCGAATAATCATACCTTTTTCGAACTCTGACAGGTCCGTCATTATTGCGTTTTTAAGAAATTACAATTGACGCGTGCAGCACCTATCGCAGCTGTTGAGCGACTGATACTTTACCTTTCGAATCCGCTAGACGGCGGACTGCAACGCTAACTTCGCGTTGTGCGTCTTTGAAATGGGTCTTGCCTTTTTCACGGTGTTCGTATTATTTTGTCACCCATCTGTATATTTTCTCCTTACAAGTGAGCAGAGCTTTTTAACAATTTTTCTAAATTTTAATTGCTGCCGGTACTCATATTTATCAAAAATTCCGTTATAGTTCTAACTAAAACAAAAAATAAAGAAAACCCATTAGTTTGGCGCTTGATATCTTGCGCTTCTTTCCACACTTTGAATAAGGCTCGCCGAGTAATACCAACGGTCAACGCTGAAAAAAATACATAACTTTGGGAATAGCGGCAAGTAGCAGTTTAATGTGGTATTAAATGAAATGTTTATATCTACTCTATGTGACTTAAATGTTACTGGGATAAATCCATGTCAATCCCAAACGTTCTAGTCCATTAAACACTAAAAAACTGACACATGTATAGGAGTTACATGGTGTGCTAAATGTTATGTTTTTACAATTTTTAATCAAACATGAACTGATTTGAAAGTCAAATCAAGAAATTGTTTATACATGGCATGTATTTTAAAAAAAAGCACTAAAATGAGCAAAAAATTTTCAGATGAAACAATGGAACTTGCTACTTGAAAATAAGGACTGACAGAAACTGTTTACAATGGGGCTAGGGAACTCAAGATGACCATAAATTGCGGACCGTTGTTTTTTTTTCGCGCAACTTCATTCTTGGAGTTTTCTTGCGTCAGATTCTGAAAACCGTCCACTGCGCAGTGTATTCATGAGTTGACTATTTTGGACCCTTTCTGCTTAGCACATTACATCCGAAGCTAGTGTCCTTCAGAAGCACTGCGTCCATTCAATTCATATGCAATCGATTGCATAAAATACAGTTATGTGCACGGATACCAGCAACAGATGTGCAGATGAACGCTCAACACAGGGTAGACGCCTGGCGTAATGTCATTGTACCAGAACCATCGAATGACAATGGGTATTGTTCGCGGATGAATCTCGCATTTCTTTGTTTAGGAATGATGGTCATTAACTGGTATGACGGCGAACCGGTGAATGCGACGAACCAACCCATTTCGACGAGCGTGAAACTGGTCCTACACCGATCATCATGGCTTGAAGAGGCATAGTGTTTAATCACAGCATGCTCTGGTACTCATAAACGACTGTTTGACAGTGGACCACTACATCACACAAGTGTGGAGCCTCTTTTTCTGTCTTTGTTGCAGAGCGCATCCAACACGTTGTTCCAGCAAGACAATGCTAGGCCGTATATCGTACTACGAACGTTTAACAGACTGGTTGGATTCGACATATTTTTCTCACCAGAAAACCATCCAGATCTGATTCTCATTGAGCACATGTGGATTACCATTGGACGTGAAACGAGGACCACTAGCGCAAACCATGGATGATTTGCGGTAGCAGTTGATATGGCTGGACAACGGTTACCTCAGTCGATCATCAATAGACTAACTCGTAGAATGCCTTGCATGAGTGATGTCTGTATAGTTCGCTGAGGTAGGCGCATTAGATATTGAATACATTTTTTAAATAATTATTTTGTCATTTTTTTAATCATATACATATCCAATTTACATCTATCACTCCTGAAATTTACATGATGTTACCTGCCCTATTTCTTGGCATTAAAAATTCAATTTTTGAGGAGTCTATTTAAGATAATAGTAAATAATAATTGGTAAATATATTTATTAATTAAATTTTTGCATTGAGCTTACATCCTGGCGATGCGAATATTTTGGACTAGAAACTCTAACATAAAATTTATGCATTTTCTTCACTGAAAACCAAAGTTTATTAGTTGAAGTAAAAACGCAATATTGCAGTATGGGATTTTCCCATAAATACATTATAAATGTAAATTTTGAAAGTTTTCAATGCTAAGATGCAGTGTAATTACTCAACTGGTTTCAAATCTAAAATCTTAAAAATAAGCAAAGTATGGTTGTATATATTTTATTTTTTTCCACGATAAAATTATTTAGTAATGAAAATTTTTTTTTAAATTCATGCAAGGAATATTTAAACGTTTCAGAAAGTTAAGCCAAATAAGTATCCAACTATTTCTTTTTAAAATCTTGCGCAGTTTTTTGTTTCTTCGTATGGTAAGAGTAAAATACTGTAACAGAAACATTTAATTTATTTCATAAAAAAAATTGTAATTTTTATAATTTAATCTTTTGACAAAATAGTGATTGCTGTAAAAATAATTAATCACTCAAAAAATCGTTCGTATGAAGTATCTAGTTAACAATTGTATTGAAAAAACTCAGATATATGTATTGTTTTTTCTTGATCTTAGAAAAATATGTATCATTTTTAATGCGATCATTGATGCAACAATTGTCAGACCTAAATAATATGTAAAAAGTTTAATTGTTAAACATTGAATTTCATGCAATTATTTTGCACGCAAAATTCAGAATAATTAAAATCTGTTTAAAATAATTAAGTACTGTTTTTGTTGAATAATTATGATATATATAAAAAAATATATTAGATCAATTTAAAAAAGGAATTATTATATTCTTAACCAATATTAAAAATACTTTTTTATAAATTCAAAATAAACTATAATTTAATATAAATGATTTGTTCTTATATATTATATATAAAGAAATGAACTATTTTATTGCAATGAATGTTCTCATGTTGTTCTTGGTTCATAGATATACCATCAATCACCAGATATGTCAAGAAGAATTTTGGACTTGGGAAGACTTAAACAATTTGTCAAACTTGTATGAACAATTTTTCTTTTCCATTTCGTTTTCTGTCAACGATGAGCAATTTTGGGATATTTTCTAGTTTTAGATATATTTAGCAATAATAATATAAATAAGCTTATTTTTCAATCTATCTAAATTGTTAATATTAGTTCTTTATATTAATGTTGAAAATAATTCTGGTAAGTAAAGTGTTTAAAAATTGAAATTCGTAATATCTTTTATTGTTAAGCTTTCTAACTTTTTTATGAAAGTGTAAGAGTTATCAGTTTTATTAATTTTTATTTAAAAAATAATACATCTAAAAATTTTATATCAAATTATACCAGCAATTCACTACGGATTTTTCCTTTTATTAGAAACTGTTTTCTGTACTCATAAAAATATATGCTTCTTATTAAGTCTAAATATTGTCCCCAAGAGAGGGAGAATGGGTTTTGAATTAAAAGTCTTGAGAGATATACCAAAATGAATGTGAAGAAAAGAATGATTTTTTTGTGTACAAGAAATAATAAATAAATTTAAAAACACGATTAAATTCTGCTACATTCTGAAATAGATCATGTAACTGAGTCTCTTATTTGTACATATAAAATGAGGGAGGGAAATGTTTACTTAGCAACCATTTATTTTTAATGTAAAGTAGTCATTAACAAATAAAAATATAAATTAATTTTAAAAAGTATTAGCTTTAAAAAAAGAAACTTGTTTTGGTTGTTTCCAGAGTCTAGAATCTATTCATAATCAAGAGCTTAAAAGATGTTCGAAATTAAAAGAACCATTTAAAGTAGTATTAGTTTGAGTTAGCATTTAATTTGAAATTTGAACTGTTACAATTTACGAAAAAACGATGCAGATGAAATTGTTTTCAAAACAAATTTGGTCAAAAAATTGTATATTTTTCTAGAGTTCAGCAAAAAGTCATTTTCTAAAGATGTGCAGAGGAATTTTAAAAAATTAAAATATAACAAAGATAATCGAATTTTCATCGTATGTCATATACGTTAAGTATAAGAAACATGATTATCGTGACCAAACTGACAGCACCCATCAGAAGTTCAGATAATATACATTTTGTTAGGCAGTAGATTACATCAGGAAGATTCTAGTAAGCCACGGGTCATGAATGAATGAAATGAACAGTGATTCTGATTAATAGCATCATGAACAGCAATGTCAAGTCTTATGTTACCGTCCATTATAGTTTGTACCTTTGTCATTTCATCCATCGAAGAAACCATCAGTGCTATTGCATAGATATAATAAATTGAAGTGGACATCAGTAAAGATATGTATTTTTAGTAATGAATTTCATTTTAGGTTTAACCAGAAATATTTTTTGTTCTCCAAATAAAATGTCCCAATATAGACCAGGGGTGGGCAGAATTTTACTTGGCATGGTCTACTTTTAATTTTTCAAGGTGTTGCCGTCCACTATGTGATGTAGGTGCGATAAACAAAAAATCTCAACACAATATTTGTATTATAACAATAATAAATACAGTGTGATCTTACCTACATAACTACAGCAGAAAAACTTACTCTTTTAAAACTACGTTTTAAGTAAAACGCAAAGTGCGAACATAATAATTATAGACATGAATTTAATATTAAATGATGCATTATCAAACATTTCACAATACATCACAAATTAAATAACTTTCACTTAAAATTAGTTTATATAGCCATAGTCTCAATAGACGACTTAATCTTCATTTTATCAGCCCCATTCTTGAATACCTTGGTATATAATTACTAACTGCTAATTTTACACAGTATTATAAGTAGTCGTCTGTGAAACAGGAATATATTGTCTTAATTATATTCTTCGTTGAAAATATAGATTTACACTAGTAGCTAGAGCGAAAGAACGATGCTAAATGCCTTGCAGCTTTCTTAAATTTGTGATACTTTACTTCGACTAATAGATTCCAAAAGTTACTCTTCACAAATTTCGTCCTTTAGAAGGAGAAAAGCTTCGTTTTCCTCGAGAGAAAAAAAGAACTTAATGTCCACCCCGGATACAGACTCTTATTAACAATATAATTTTCATTATTTCTTGTATGAATTATTAAATAACATGTATGTTATTTGTTTATTTCTTTTATTAAGAAGTGAAGCTACTATATGATTATTTTTTCTATCAGAAATTTGTGACCATTGAATATAGTTAAAATATACCCTGAATTCACGTGCCTTAAATTACTTTCTTGTGCTGAAGCATTCACTTGCGAAACCATAATTGTGATTTTCCAAAATATGTCGTAGAATTAAAACGGACGAAGATGAATACAACTTAAAAGTATAACAAGTATTTATTTTCTCTTTTTATGGGAATTTTTAGTACTTTAATGGAGCAAGCTCCCCTTTTTTCAGATGCAACTAATTACTTTGCATAAACAATTTCTCCTCAAAGAATAAGAAATAATTTTAAAAGGAAAGTATTCGCGAGAAATGCATAAAGTTATTTAAGAGAAAAATATACTTCAAGATTAAAAATTGTGTTGAGCAAAATGCTTTGCTATTTTGCTCAGCACTTTACTACTTGTAGCCAAATTTAGTTCCATTACATGAAGTTTAATACCGCAGTTGATACACACGAGACAAATAAATGGCGTCTCTGTTATTTTAATTAACGAATCTTTTTGTAGTGATGATAATCGTATTTTCATTGTTATTTGCTACAAATCTTTGAAGTAATGATGGTAAGTAAGACGTACTATAATCATGGTACACAGCTTAAAATTGTGCAATAAGTACTTTTTTTTCACAGTGCAGTTTTGTCTCTAACTTGGTGAATTAAATTGATAATCGTATTTGTTTGCATTAATGATCTTCCATTTTTATGACTTTTTTATTTTTTGTGTATTTTTTAAATTGATTAAAATTTATAAATAATGGAGCATACAAAATTAATTTCCAGCATTATTTTTAGTAAGTATTTCACTAAAAAATTCAAAATTGTGAGTGTTTTAAAGGTAGAATGAGAAACACATGATATATAAATTTAGAATAGAATGCATATGTATTGTTTTTTGTCAGGATGTGTACAGTCAGTAGAGGTAAGTTGCATAATATATTGATGCAAATTATTCGCTGATTAAAAGCTGTAATACGCATTGTACCGCAATTTTAGCAAATTTTTGTGAGTCATTTCTATTGTAATTTGTTTTTGAAAAGATTTAATGTTGTAACATGTGCATCAATTTGAAACCGAAGTGTGTTTTAAAAAAACAAAACAATAAGCTTAAAAATTGATTTTTTATTAATAAATTCCAGTTGCTAAATAACGTAAAAATGAATAGTAAATAAATTAATTTATTAAATTTTGTTGAAAATAAGCGTTGCCTATTTTTTCCTTGATTCTACTATAATAATCCTTATCATTTTAAATAACTGGTATACAAAAAAAATTGTTCATCAAATACTATTCCGCTTTTCAAATTTGTATCCACGTACACAGGAGGGATTATGACCATACACATTAGAGTGGGCTGATATATTACTTTTTTCTTCCGATACTAAAGAAAAAGTCGCATTTCTCCTAACTATAAAAAAGAAGATAAAAATACAAAATTCGAATAAAAGATTTTCAATTTAAATTATTATTTTTTTTAACCTATTAATGTTATAATACAAGTGCTCGAAATGGGAAGCTTGGTACATGAAGTTAAGGAAAATGTTGAGACCTGTATATTAAAATATTTATTGTTCGCGCAAAAAGTTCAAACATATTTCAAGAAAAATAAGCAAAAGAATGCACTTTACTTAACCTTACACTTTCACTCTGGATGGTCAAAACTTAGTAAAAAAGATATACATATTTTATTTTTGAATATTTTACATATTTTATTTTTTGAATATGTTATCAGAGTATATGGATATGTTCTTAAGCATGGTTCATAAACTTATCCAATATATATATATATATATTAATTATCATGTCTCCTTTATCCTATGCTATCTTATCATTTCAATTGGGCTTTATCTTTAAATTAAAAAAAAATATAGTTGTTTTGAGGCAGATACTTTAACTACTTACTAACCTTTGAGTATAGTGAGTAGTCAATAATTGTAATTTTCTTACTGATCGTATATCTAAGGTTTGCCTCTTCCTCATTCATATTCATTTCACAAACATTTCATAAGTAATATACCACGTACACTCATAATATAAAATCAGACGGTAGTATAACGTATAACAAAGGATTCAAAGAAAAGGAAACGGAAAAAAAATTATAGTTGCTTATATCCGAAACGAAGTATTTCGTTATTTTTTTGTCTAGAAATTAATTCCCTCTCGAATTGGATAAATATGTATAAGTTTTCCTTTCGTAGAGATTACCAATAATATACGAAATTATTTGTATAATTTTTATTCAAATAATGTACCTTAAAGTCAGAATTTTGAGAAAATTTGGGTACTGATCCTGATAAAACGTCCTGATGATGCCATCTCGTGCTTTTACACAAGACACTTTTTTCTGAGGTTAAATGTAGTGTTTCAAAGATTGAGTATGATGAAGACGCTTTGGGAATAATCATCTGAGTCAGTTAATTCACCATAAGCCTGAAGGATAGATAACATGACCGCACCTATTGTTCAATAAGGGATTTCATAAGATCACTGAGATCAATGATGTTATTCTTTAGAGGCTCTCATTTGCGATGAGTTTTTTTTATTGCTACCGAACTAGAGACTTTAAAAGATCATTCTTTTCTCAGATGTCAGATATTTTGTATACTTTTATTTTCATGATCAGTGCTTTGGCTTACAGCTCTTCATAATTTCGCTTTAAATAATCTCTTGTATCCGGGTTTGATTTTCTTTCATGTGTCATTGCTAATTTATTTATTCGTTGCTGCTGTTCCAAATATGAAAACTTTTCTAACATTTTTTTCCTTCTTTTAGACGTAAATCGTTACGTAGTTACAGAACTTGGCGAGACATTATCGCAAAGATAACTAGACATTTATATAAATTTGGTTTTTTTCGCTGCAAATGCAACAATTATACGACAATTATATGCTTCTTCATCAATACACAAAACAGGTTTTTTTAAAGATGTTAATTTTTTTTTATGAATTAAGTTTTGTTTATGTGAAATTGCTACAGCTTGAATAAATTTTTAATAATTTGCATGCACGCTTTAGATAGCTGTAGCCCTGCCCTCTGAAATTCTAAGAATACAATCAATTCGTACAAATATTAAATTTTTAGGCCCCTGTTTCATTACACCATGGAAACTCATACTTTTCACTTTCCATATTGGTCTAGGAAACAAAACATACACTGTTGGCCAACGTAAATGCAACACCCTGAAAGAAGCATGCAAATAACGTGACATTTACAACGTGCATTAGCGGAGGTGAGGTATGCAAATGATTAGAATTTCAGCGCAGATGCACATCACACGCGCTTGTAGCGCCACCTCAAAGCGTTATTTAAGGCTTGTAGATTTTTCTGATTTCAAGTTTGGTAATTGTGTTTTTCTTGTGGTTTTTTCAAAAAGCAATAACTTATGTCTCGTAGAAAACAGCGTTTAGTTTTTGATCAAGTATCCGAGTTCGACAGAGGAAGGATAGTGGCCTACCGAGATTGCGAATTAACTTTCAGGAAAATCGGTAGTCGTGTTGGTCGAAACTAAACTACTTTAATCCAGATATGTGACCGTTGGATGCTGGAGGGTACGACGGACTGACGTGGTCGATTACATCCACCTCAGTGCACCACTTCACGTGAGGAAAGGCAAAATGTAAGCATGACAGTGACGGATCGATCAGTCAAATCACGAACCGTAGCACAGCACATTGAGTATGTAACGCATCATTCAGTATCTGCGCGTACCATTCGACGCCATTTACAACAGAGTAGTGTATCCGCAAGACGGCCAATGCTTGGTTTATCCTTGACGCAGAACCACAGATATCTCCGCCCGCCAATGGTGCAAAAAAGAAGGATGTGGGCGGCAGAATGGAATGAAGTTGTCTTTATTGACGATTCACGCATCTGTCTGCCACACCACGATGTTCGAATTCGAGTCTGGAGACATCGTGGACAGATGCTACTGAACAGCTGCGTTATTCACCACCACACTGGTCCTGCACCGGATATTATGGTATGGGGTGGTATTGGATATCACTCTCGCACTTCTGTGGTACGCATTGCCGGTACTTTAAAAAGCCAGCGCTACTTCTCCGAGGTATTAGAGCCAGTTGTCCTTCCTTACATTCAGGGCTTGGCCACAGCCATATTTCAACTGGATAATGCGCGACCTTACGTGGCACTCATTATCCAAAGGTTCTTCAACAATCACCAGATTGAACTGCTTCCCTGGATGGCTTGCTCTCTGGATCTTTCGCCAATAGAAAACATGTGGTAAATGGATGCTCAATGATTGACCCAGATAACACCCCCAGCTGCCACACCAGATCAACTTTGGCAACGTGTGGAAGCTGCTTGGTCTGCTGTACCCCAAGAACCCATCCAAAGTCTCTTTGAATCAATGCCGAGGCGTGTGGCAGAGGTGATCTCCAACAACGGCGGCTGATTCAGGCAGGAACCCCACTTCCCAGAAGTCTATAAATTTAATCATTTGATACTTGGTCAACATGTTATCTACAAAAGAAATTTTGTTGTGCTTTCTCTTGTCTTTCTTGGTGTTGTATTTACTTGGGCCAGCAGTGTAAATGAATATTTGTAAGAATGTTGCTTATATGACAAAAAGTCACTTGGATCACTGAATAGTGTCACTGAAAATCCTTTCTAGTAACATGATTATGACTCAAAAGATTTATTGCCAGATTTGCTGATGGTAACACTCCACATTGGTAAAACATAAGGAAATAAAAGTAACAAGAATAAACGGAAAATTAAACAATACGGTGCATTTGTTGTCGATTGGCAATAATTTAAAATGGGGATATCGCCTATTCCCTATCAACAAAAATATTAAACATACCGATGACTAATTACTTAAAAGAAAAACGCCAGATTTTACACGTCAGCTGCTTCGAACTTGCGAGAGGGTATAACTGATTTAGGCCCATTTTATTTCCAAATTCAATCTAATTTAAAGACTATTCTTTTCAATAACAAAAAGAAAAAAATGGGAATGAAAAATATGTTTTATTTGTATTTATTAAACAATATTTCTTTTATTAAAGGCAAAAACTAAATGGGATAAAAATTAAGAAACATGTATTTTTAAAACATGTATTTTTAAAGCCTATTGTATGAATATAAAATGTTTTAAGTATATGGGTATTAATTATACATATACATTCTTCAAACATCCCTTTAAAAATAGCGTTTCTCAAACTGTTTGGTGCGTCTCTCCCCTTTGGGGGCAAGATAACACTATGTGGGGGGCGACTATATCGAAAAGTCCAAAATAAAAGATTTAAAATAATTATTAATGGACCGAAGGGAAGCAAAACCAAATACATTCTGACATGAGAAAAATACAATACATATTCTAATTCATATAAGATACTTATAATTGTATCAGTGCGGTAAAAAGTATTTATCAATACTAAATTAAAAGCAAGTTAAGTAATTACTAGTGATTTCAATGGCCTTGTCATATACAAAATATAATACATATATTGATAATATGTGCACTTTATAATATTAAAGTCGTATTGTAGCTTTAACGTCGAAGTTTTTTTTTATTATTGCATTCAATACATTGTTGTATGAGGGGGGCGCGATGAAAATTATGACTGTGAATGGTTCGCAAATATGGAAAGTTTGAGAAGCACTGCTTTAATAGGAAGCCTTGTGGCTGAGTGGTTAGTGCATCTCGCTTCCACACCACAGGTCTGAGGTTCAAACCCCGGGCTGGTCAAGGTTGACTCAGCCTTTCATCCCTTCAGTGAGTCAATAAATGAGTACCAAGCTAGATTGGAGCTTAAACTGGGGTTTCGCGTCAGACTGACCATCTGACCGGAATATCTGCTAATGGACCCAAGGTCACGTATATAGTGAGTTGAACCCAGCAGACCTTGACTCTCATGAACTATAGCGCCACTGAGTTCAGTTAAGAACCCTTTATTATCTTAAAAGCCTTATAATTATCCTTCAATATTAACATTCCTTTCAAATGAAAGAAACCTTTGTATTACTACCCTTTACTGAATCTTGTGAAATTTTTTAACGATGTACGGAAGTAACATTTTTATAAAAAAAAAATAGCATGATATTCCTAATTTGAATCAATTATGACGTCCTATGAATATAACCTTATTTATTTTAGCAATGATAATGATTATTTAGATGATACGATTATCGGAATTAGCTAACTTATGTCCTAGCCATTCTGAGAAATTGAAGAAAAATTTCAAATCTTCAATAATTTAAGGAGTTTTTCTAATGTCATTTACACATGAGGAAATAAAATCAAAACAAGAATGAAACGCAAAAATGAAATTTAAGTCATCAATCTTACGTGTTTTATCTTGACTGAGCCGAAATAGGTCAGTAGTGTCTTTTACGAAACAGGAGAGCTGCCGAATTTTTATAAGGTTTGCTTTCTTCTGTCATTAATTCGTACATTTCCCGAAAAGCAGATGTGTTTCTTAACTGGGTGGGCCAATTTCGATTTATTACTCCTTCTAAATAGCGATTTTTCGAGAGATATCAGTAAGTTACATTTGTTTTCCATTAGTGTATTAGAAATAAGAAGGGTATTCAAAGGTAATCTCAAAGAAAGGATAGTAGTTTAACACACACACAGTTAAATGAATGGGTATATACAGAAAAAATTTCTAGTAATATTTCACTTTTATTCTGATACGTATGAAATTGTACAAACGAGTTCAGTTCTTTTAAGAATCATTTCTATAAATGTTACCTTTAGATGTAATAAGCAGGGATTAACATTAAAAAAGCAAGTTATTTTAATTGCTCACAAAATAATTTTAAGTAAATAAATTTCTTGAGAGGGAGGAAAATTACAAATGATACTTTCTAATATGCAGTTAAATACTTTTTAAGATAAGGAAACAACTGTTATTTTATTTGTTGGTAGAGTTGTAAATATGTTATGCATACAATTTTACATAAAGGGAGATAATTAAAATAAAATAAAACCGTTTTTTGAGTCTTCGTAAACGAAAATTTTCTTACAGAACTAGTTGAAATTTTAGGCATGTTAATACTAAACTAAGAAGTGTTATGTATGTCAACAAATCGCATGCATAAGAATAACAGTATTTTAAGTATTTAATTAACTAAATTATTTAATGATGTAACACTAATTCCTCTAAATATGCGAAGATAATTGCAGGAGTTATATTTTTCTTCTTTTTTGATGCTTTTAAGTCACAGAGTTGCTCCAAGGTCACATGAAAAGTAAATTAAAAATTTTGTTATTAACTTATTCATAAACATATATGAAAACTTTTTAATATTTTTTAAAAATTTCTGTCTGAGATGCTTTTTAGTAGAAAAAACGATATAAAAATATATCTACTTTAAGAACAATTTTGAAAATATTTTGATAATATTGGTTGTGAAAATTAACAAATGAATTTTTTTCTATCTTTTATAATTCTAAGCAATCATTCTGAATCAATAAAAATTCTATTTAATGAATTGTTTTTCTTTAACATGATGTCTAGTAAATAATACAAACCAAAATGAATTGATACTTACAGAGATCTCCCTTCCGCAAAACAGTTTTAAAATGATACTTTAAGAAATATTAATCTTAGAAATGATACTTTAAGAACATAGAAGAAATTTGAAAAAACAAAATAAATTGCTATCGTAACATTTAACTCGTAAAAAATCCAATTAAATTCTGTTTTTTCTTGTCAAAACTTTTAGCTGCTAAAATATTTATTTAGCACTTTTTCCAGCTTAAATAAAAGCCTAAAATTCTGTGGAACTCTCGAAAAAACATAGTTTTTAAAGCTTTCGAGTACTACTAAGAAAGTTACTTTGGAATCTGGTTTTTCTTCGTTTTGTGTCAAGTAGAAAAGTAATACCTTTCCTTTACGAAGAAAATCATATGAGCTAAATAATAGGACGAATAATTTCTTTTTAAAACACAAAAAAAATGCTTGCTCCCATAGAAAAAAGAATCGTATCCGTTCTTCCACATAGCAAACCAGTATTAACAAGAAGAAATATTTCTTTTACTGCAGTAAATCTCTTTAGACATCACTGCTTCAAATCCCGAAACAGATTAGTTTTTTGTATCTTCAACTAAATCTTAAACAGAAGGACAATAATACCAGAGAAAACTCTCCTGAGAGGAAGAAATAAAAAACTCATAATGGAAGGTAAATAGTACACTAAAAATGTTTTTCACTAAACTCAGAAAATCCATTTCTTAGCATCTAGTAAAGTAACGAAAGCTTTGTATTATACATTTATTTCAAAAAAGATAAAATGAAGTTAAACGAAATCGTGGTTTCTTATGCGTAATTTCTACTTGAAGTTCTTCCAAAACAATTGTTGCCGAGTTGAAAATAATAACTTTTTGACTGGTAAATGAGATAAATCTCTTTTTGAAACTGGAATATATCTTCGTGTTAAATTTGTTTACATGAATACTACTTACTCTTATTGATTTTAACAAGCATTAAAAGAAAAATGATCTTCACAGTCATTTAAATATTTTCACAAATTGATTTTATTTCTTAAATAGCTGAAGCATTAAAATTTCTAATCATCATTCTATCACTCTATTACATTTATTTACTTTTACATTCCTATATATTTATTTTTTCAATGAATTGCCAATAATATTCTTGAAAATTTTTGTTCATGTATCGCAAAAATTATAAATACACCTCCTAACCCCCATATATATATATGAGATTATAGGTTTATCTATACTGCATGAGAAGGGGCACACACACATATATATATAAATATATATGACATGTTTCGATTCCAAAATCAGACTTAGTTTTTTATAAAAGTTGATCTTTATTCGATGAAATCAGTACAAGTTCTGACGCTGAGAAGGAGAGAGAAGAAGAATGCCGAAGTGAAATCTAAGTGTTTTTTCCACTTAAAAAGCAGATGTGAAAAGTATCGCGGATTTTATGAGTGTACTTGAAAGTTAATGCTAACATATAGGCTATTAAACATAATGATCAGGAATTAGACATGTTTATTGGCTAGGCCATATGTTCGGAAGAAATAAATGGGTGATTAGTTTGATATATAAAGATCAAATGAAAACAAATATGAGTTAAGTGCTAGATAGGGAATGTTATTTTTAATCTAATTTAATTATCCTTACATTCGCCCCCCTCCAATTTTAAAAGGGAGTCTTGGCGTGGTTTTTCTCTCTTTACAAACTTAATCAATTTTCAACAAAACAATACATAACATCATAGCATATTACACATAGTAGAAATATTTAAGTAATAGGAATACAACAATCACACACAAAAAATGATCTAAAACAAACGAAACTATAACTTCAAACACAGTAATGACATTTCCAAAATATTGATAAAAATGAATTTCCGTACATATCACTGAAGATTAGCTTGTTCAGATCTATTCGACATCCAGAATAAGAGCTCGTGTGTTTCCTCCTATTCCTTCAGAATAATAGATTTGTAGTATATTTAACAGAAAATGTATTCAAAAAAAAATTGTATTGGAAAATAATACATCAAATAATAAGATGGTAAATATATAAAAATTCATGATATCATACAAATGTTAAACTAATAATTTTATATAAAATCTACTCTGGCGCCATCGTAGTAATACCTTATATTGTTATACACATTTTGCATATATGAAATACCTTTTTAAAAAAGATAAAAATATAGATATTAATACAGTGCTTCCCAAACTTTCAATATTCGTGATCCAATATTCAATATTGCACCCCCCTCCGTATAATAACAATGTATTGAATTCAATAATACTATAGTTTGACACTAAAACTACAATACGACTTTAGCCTCTTAAGTGCCACCGGCGTATATAAACATCTCGCTCAGAAAAAGTATTAATTTTCTGGACGTATATATACGTCTTTCCAAAGTACGATCTTTTTTAGCACTGCTGTCCGTAAAATTATTCCGAATGCTTTGGAATGCAATAAAATGACTTTGACAGTGTTTGCGAAGGATTTACTTATTCCAGAGGATTTGCTTATTTATCCCTTTTCTCCAGTCCCACCCCCCAAAAAACATCACATATGAGAATCTAAGTGGAAAACGGTGGCATTGGGGAGCGAATCAAGAAAATTATTCGGCAATTAAGGGATTAATTATAAACCCTACAAATTATCAAGATAAGTTTTTATACAAACCTTTAAGGTCATTGGTAATCATCAAACTTGTTCTTAAATTACTATTGTTAAACTAATTATAAAATACATTGTATAGATTGATGCATTTATAAGTGTATTGTTTTAGTGTAAATGTGTATTTCATTTTTATTTATGTCAGAATGCATTTTGATTGTTACTTACAGTAAATTAATAATTTTTTAAAATAACCTTTTGTTTTCAACATTTTAATATGCTCTCCCCCCCCGTAGAGTTATCAAGCCCCCGAAGGGGCTCGTCCTACAGTTTGAGAAACGCTACACTAATAAAGGGTGTTTTTTTAGAGGTATGGAACTTTAAATTGCAATAAAACAACGATGTATTATTCGACTGACACTTATTTTTTTTATTCGAAAGATGATCTTGTGACATTACATTTTAAATATGATTTCTGGCATAGGACTGCCACGGCTGGCTCGGATGTAGTCCAATTTTCGATGACTTTTTCCAACATTTGTGGCCGTATATCGGCAATAACACGGCGAATGTTTTCTTCCAAATGGTCAAGCGTTTCTGGCTTATCCGCATAGACCAATGACTTTACATAGCCCCACAGAAAATAGTCTAGCGGTGTTAAATCACAAGATATTGGAGGCCAATTCACAGGTCCAAAACGTGAAATTAGGCGGTCACCAAACGTGTCTTTCAATAAATTTATTGTGGCACGAGCTGTGTGACATGTTGCACCGTCTTGTTGGAACCACAGCTAGTGGATATCATGATTGTTCAATTCAGGAATAAAAAAGTTAGTAATCATGGCTGTATACCGATCACCATTGACTGTAACGTTGTGGCCTTCATCGTTTTTGAAGAAGGATTCCACCAGCCCATAAAGTGCACCAAACAGTCAGTTTTCTGGATGTAACGGTGTTTCGACATACACTTGTGGATTAGCTTCAATCCAAAGGCGGCAGTTTTGTTTGTTGCCGTAGCCATTCAACCAGAAGTGCGCTTCATCGCTAAACAAAATTCGCTTATGAAAATCGACCATTATTTTCGAAATAAAATCGCACAATTTGAAAGCGTTGTTCAGGCGTGAGTCTATTTATGATGAATTGCAAAACCACACTGAGAATAAATCACTTGACAGCTGTTAAATCGGTCACCATCTTGGAAAGTAATGCCAACTTAAACTTCTATACCTGAAAAAAAAAACACACTGTATAATGAAATTATTAATAATATGAAAATGGTGTACAACACAAATTATATGCACTATTCAACGCGATAAACAATATTCTATTTGATATGCGTTATAAATGTAAGAATATAAAAATAAAAGAATTATGAGAGTATAAGAATATAGGAAAAATAATATAAGAGTTATAAAAGGGCAAGAACTCTTTAAATAATTATACGTCGGAAATCTGGACTCTCTTCTATCATTACCTTTAGTATTTATGTAAAATTTTCACAATATTCACTGTAACTTAACAATATCGCATACAATATTTTGAATCATTCCCAAAACCTTCTAATTATTCGTTTCATAGACAAAAAAATCTCTAGTTTCTCTTATATGACACATTCACTAAGATAAACAGTATCACACTGCTTAATTTTGAACACATTCTCTGAGAAATCTGCGTGATCAAATAACAGATGTTCAGGGATGCTAATAAGAAAACATTAAAAGGTGTACATATCAAACTAAACACATTTGTCCTCTTAATGTTTTAAGACATATACAAAATTATAATGATTGTATTCTCTCTTATCCACTTGAAAATATGGGGCAGTAGGCCTAAATGCGGCTGTATGCCGGCAATAAAATGTACGTTGTTAATACTCACGAGAGAGAAATAAAAACTTAATCCATAACAAACAAATATTTATTATGATTAACATAGGTAAACAACAATAACAAATTAATAAGGAATTTAAAGGTAAGTAATATTAGACAAATAGACACTTTAAGTAATGAAACACATTCTATGACGGGACGACTGGGAGAGTACGTCCGCTTGGTATGAGAAAACTCGTAGAAGTGATGAGTTGTAGGGGAAGTGACCAGTGACAATAGCGGGGGTGTACAAGATACAAACACCACTGTATAATATCCAAATATAACCTTCAAGTTGTTAAATTAATTTAAATTTAGATAAGGAAAATATCGAGAAACAATGAATCTTGATATTTGGCCAGTATATCAAAACACACAATTTCAAAAGGAAAAAAAAATGACATGCAATAAGGTTACTGCTAAGTAATATTAGACAAATAGACACTTTAAGTAATGAAACACATTCTATGACGGGACGACTGGGAGAGTACGTCCGCTTGGTATGAGAAAACTCGTAGAAGTGATGAGTTGTAGGGGAAGTGACCAGTGACAATAGCGGGGGTGTACAAGATACAAACACCACTGTATAATATCCAAATATAACCTTCAAGTTGTTAAATTAATTTAAATTTAGATAAGGAAAATATCGAGAAACAATGAATCTTGATATTTGGCCAGTATATCAAAACACACAATTTCAAAAGGAAAAAAAATGACATGCAATAAGGTTACTGCTGAATATAATAATTAACAAAGCACTAAAATTTAGTGGAGAAAAACAGAATGCAACGTGATTTTACTTTTGTTTCTGATAAAAATCAATATCACTAGTATTAGCACATTAGTCATTTTTCTAAAAATTAACTTATATCTTTCAACTTTAGAACACCAATTTCTATCATAAATGTTAACTCATTCGACATTTTGAAATAAAATAATGATGAAAACATTAAAATTTCCTCAAAATTTTGTATAATAAAACACATACTCTCTGCTTTCTCAATTTAAAAATAAACAATATCTCCTGTAATACAAAATATACTATAAAATTAAATATTATATTATATTACTCTTCTTAAAGTTCTGTTCAGCAGAACTCAGTCACTTCAATGTTACTAAAATAAAAACTAATAATTTCACTGACCTTTATTTCTTAGCGGCAGAAATTTTGCGTTCACGGTAATCAACATTTTGTTGTCATTTGTTTTGCACTAGTAAATTTTTTTTTCAATGTTGGTATTTCACTATTGCATTCGATGTTGGTCAATTCACTGTATTATTGAAATTAATTCACAATATCATTCGGAGAAGAAGAATATTTTTTTTTTCTGGCGGAAGGAAGCAACGTTTGTCTTTACAAGGGGTTAGGGGATTCACGCCTCCTTTCATTTTTTTCTTCACCATTCGAAAGTTGTTTCTTTCATTCATGGAAAACTAACTGGCCTCTTCAGCTAAGACAGATTTATCGTTCGGTGGTAAACACTGCATCTTTCCCTGTGTTAAGAGGGATGTTCTTCCGGGGATTACTAGCGCTTTTCTTCTTTTTCCGTACCATTCCTTTTAATTCCTAAAACCCGACGTCTTCAGCAAAGAAATGTAGAGCGCCGTCGGTGTTCCATCAAATTATCCATTACATTTATTACGGTCGTTAGTGTTCTTTTTAGTTTCAATT